>CAWUDS030004235.1:20000-27500 GCA_963859935.3 Lathyrus sativus
AATGATCCCTCGGAGGATTTGCATTGTGAAGCATCTTAGTATGCATTTGTGTGTTGATTGATCCCTCGGAGGATTTGCAGAACCTCGTATGATACGATGGTTATATTAGATTCCTTGGAGAATCGGTTGCATTGAGTGATTCCTTGGAGAATCGGTTGCATTGTGTGATTCCCCGGAGAATCGGTCATATCATGTAATCCCGTGGAGGATTGGTTAGAGTATTTGATTCCGTGGAGAATCTGCTGAGTACTTGATCCCGTGGAGGATCTGCTGAATATTCGATTCCGTGGAGAATCTGATGAATATTTGATTCCGTGGAGAATCTGCTGAGTACTTGATCCCGTGGAGGATCTGCTGAATACTCGATTCCTTAGTGAATCTGTTGAATTGAGTCGGTACCGCATTTGCATCTGCATGGAGTCGTGAGTCGGTCTCTATGAGTTGCATTTATCATTATTGCCGTGGAGCATGGAAAATAAACCTAATATGTGTATGTTTATGTGGGCTGATATGAATTATGATGAATGGCATGGTTGAATATGCTAAATGATATATGTATATGTGTGGCTATATGTATATGTCGACGTTTATGTGAATTGGGGTTGAAATAAACATATTGTATGCATTGCTTGATAAATGTTGTAATGCAGTGTTGTTTATGTGCAATTGTAAGTGAAGAATGCATGAAAATATATTATGTATATACATGTGCATTGCTTAGTGATTCATGTTGTTGATATTGAAATAATGAATGCGTGTAAGGCTCATGTATACTGGGGTGGAATGACAAGATGTCGTTCCCAGCAGAGTGATCACCGGGGTAGAATGACTATGTGTTGTTCCTGGGGGGGGGGGGGGTATGAGTGATATACCCACAATCCCGAACGGGGAATTGGTGGAATTGATGGGCTTTACGTGAACCATATGGCATAGATAGGATTGTTGATTAGAGTTGTGCTTACGTGTATGTACATGACTTGCATAATTGGAAATGTTGTATGAAAGTATGCTATGTGCATGACTATAATGTTTTGGATAAGTTATGACCATGTAATTGATGTATACAACGTGTTTATGTGTATGAAAATGTGGAATAATAAGAACCATGGATATGTGCATGATAACATGTTCGATAGTTAATCATGTTCGCTATATAAATATATAAATGGGGAAGCATGTGAGAAGTGAGTATGCAAAGTGGTGAGGAATGTGGCATTTATGTATTTTATGAATGTTTGTGTACATAATTATATGCATTGATTTTATGATAATATTTCTCACCCTTCTGCTGGAATGATGTCCTATATGACATCGTGCAGGTATCCAGAGTAGAGTTGCTTGTGGTGCGAGGTCGCTATCGGTTTAGCTGTTTAGTGATTTAATTAAGTTGGGTCGAGTCATGCTCTGGTCATGTAACACTGGGATCGCTTGGTTATATCTTATAGAATGTGTTATGTTTTCATATTTATTGAAGTTACGAGTAATTGGCCTTAGTGCCCGATTGTTGTTGAATCATGTGATCAAAACGAATATTCCTTTTATGAAAATATCTGTTTGAATTGAATCCGCTGTTTCATGCAAAGTGAAGAATTGTAAAACATGATCTTTTATTGTGTGTTAATGAGCATGGCAGGTGTTTTGAAATTGAAGTGTGACACCCTTGTATGAATGCATGTTAATCATACTCTGATTATTTTCATTAATTGCGGGGTTTAGAAAGGGGTGTTACATTAGTGGTATCAGAGCAGGTCGGTCCGTCCGGCCAAGTTGTGTTGTTGGTTGTTCCATTGTATGCGACATGTGTGTGAAAACACTGTCGATACATGTCCGTTGTTAACCTTGTCTGTAGAAGTGGGAATGATCGAAGTGGGGGAGGAGCTTGTGATTCTCCAGGATGCTGCAAGTGCAGAGTTGTAGCTCAATACGTGGTTTGAAAACACTATTATAGTTTGGTAAAGACGGGTTTATACTCCATTATGATTTTCGGCTATCTATTGACAAATTGAGGAACTGATCACCCTTAATCTCTTGTTGATAGTAGTTGGGAAGTTGTGTTGGATGGAATAAACGTGTCTTGCGAGCTTAGGTGGTGTGTGTGGTGAATTGTTCAGAGTGAAGCCAAATTCTTAAGGAGTGTTCTGAGAAGTCGACGCAGGACAATGTTAGAGTGTTAAACTTTGATGAGGATTTTGAGCACTAATGAAAGTAAGGGGTTGGCAGTTTGCCATTTTGTTATGAATGTCTGAAAGTTATCCTGACAAGATAAGTGATACAGAGCTAGGATGTGGAATAAAGTGGGGAATGACTTATTTGATGAGGACTGGTCTGATATTGAGAGCTCCATGTCATATGTGTGTTTGGATAGTCAAAGAATTAAATTGATTAAGTAGTTAAGACTCGCGTTTGGTGTGGGTGCTACGGCAACAGACTGTGAGGTCAAGTGTATAAGAGTGGATGGTGACTTTTGGTAATTATCAAAGGGAATAAGATATGGGATACAAGATTGATATGGTTAGACCTTCAACAATTTCATGAAGTTGAAGATGTATGGAATAACCTTCTAAGTGGAGGATGTTGTTTTCGTGATTTTGTAGTAACGGGAGAACCGTAATTCAGAATGACGCGAGGTTAGAAGCGTTGGGAATCATTGCAGTGCTCTATATGATGAGAAAGTAGTGACGTGGAATTAAGCTATTCGTTAATGGAATATGTTGGATGTTGTAGAGGGTGCAGTTCGTATTTCCGCCATGACTTACGAAGTGAATGCCTGTGTGACATAAGATTTTCCATACTCAGAAGAGTGAGTCGGTGGTTGTGTAACCAACGATGTTTTGGTGTATTAGAAGATTATAGGGGGTCATGTGGTATATTGGGAATTTGAGTTATCAGTGTTAGAGAGGAAGCGGTGATGTACTACTGTGAAGAAAGTTTAAAGAGTTTTGGTGAAGCTGTCAACAGCTTGTGTGTTGGTTTTGCCGAGTCCGACAGAACTGTTCATTGTGTTTTGTGATGCTTTGGTGATATGATTGGGAAATATGTTTAACGCAACGTCGACAAGTTTTGGATATGCTTTAAGGCAATTAAAAGTGCAAAGAGATATTCTCTGACAAGTGACTTAGAGTTGGTTGTTGTTGTGTGTTTGTACCGTAGTTAGGGAGACCTCAATTGTTAGTTGAGATTTGAGATGGCTAACGATCTTGAGAGTTTAAGGTATTTATTTTGTTTGAGAAAATTGAATATGATGTAGAGGAAATGATAGAAACTTCGTTTGGAGTTGAGCCTTGCATGATGAGACTGATGATTAGTACTCTCGATGAGATTCAAAGAGGTTGAAATTTTAATTGGAGTTGATAGATTGATTGAGTTCAATGAGTTAAAGTCGACAAGCTGAATTTCGGATTTATGGGAATGATGACACGAGATGTTGCGGTAGAGTTTATGTGTTCATATTGTGTGGTTTGGATAAGAGTACTTTGGAAAGAGGGTATTCAGATAAATGGAATATCCATTCAACTACCATGAAGGCATAACTGAATTGGGAGAAGTTGTTTTGGTGGCCACAAATGGAGGGAGGAGTGGTCGCGGTCGTATAGGCGGATTAGACTTGTTGAACGTCGAAGTGTGAACATCGGGGACTGTTAGCCTGATGCAACTGTTGCGTATTTCGGAATAGCGTGTGATACCGTCTAACATTGTGTCAGATAAGGTATCTGAATTCATCATTGAGATTTGGAAAAGTTTGCGGACGTTTTGGGTTCCGTACTGAAATTGAACCTTATCTAGCAGCCGTAGGTGGATGGGCAGACAAAGGGAACTGTTTAGTGCGTAGAGGACTTGTTGATAACTTGTGTGTTGGATCAAAATGAATCAGAATGAGATGTATGACTCTTTTGTGTTGATGTGTATCTGGCAAGAGTGTGGTAATCGGACATGAGATTGTGCGAGAGGCGACTGAAAAGATTGAAAGAAGCCCCTGGGAAGATGTGTTTTGGAGAGTTACGATGGTAATTGGTGTTGGTCGAGCTTGAGGTCTCGGAAGCACACTGTGTCTTATCGAATTTGTATCAGAGTGGTGCAGCGGGAGCGTGGAAAGATAGCATGTTAGATTGTTGTACCGTTGTCACCTTGGGGAAATTGCATGATGTGTTCATGAGTCTAAGCTGAGGAGTTGCATCGATCCAGATGGATGGTGTATGAGTGAGAAAGTATTTGACTGCTAAGGCATTGCTGGTTCAGAGTGGTGAACAAGAAGCAACTGTGAGGCAAAGGGATTGTCTTGGTAAAGGTGTTTGGGAGGATCAACTAGAAACAGTCAGATTTGCGAGATTGGGAGGCGAGAATCATATTCCAAGTTGTTTGAGTCGGATGATATTTTCGAGGACGAAAATTTCTAAAGTGGGGGAGAGTTGTAACGCCCCGATTTTGATTATCGCATTTTGTGGAGTATTTTATTGGATTTGAGTAATATTTGTGTTGTTCGTGGAATTAATTTGTGAATATGGTATATTCTGATATTTTACCGTTTCGGAGAATTTTCGGGTAAAATTTAGAATGGAGGGTATTTTGGTCATTTGAAAACTAATGAATGAGAAAAAGAAATATAAAGGATAGAAATAGAAAGAAAAGGAAAAAAGAGTGGTAAGGAAAAGAAAAAGGAAAGAAAAGGAGAAAGAAGGAAAAGGAGAAGAAAAGAGAAGAAGAAGAAGAAAAGTGTGGAAATCATCAAGAGTAACCCAAAGCTTCGATTGAATCAAGGTAAGGGTGTGAAACTCCATCATCTCTTTAATGTATATGATTGTATGTGTATGTGTGTGGATTTTGTAGAGTTTCTACTCTTTTTCCACTTAGGTTAGAAGTTGGTTTTGTGAGTAGAATGAGGTTTTAATCGGTTAGAACTCGGATTAGACGGTGTAGTTTAGTCGGGTGATGGTTGGGTTGTGCTACTGTGACCGGTTTGGATTTAATCGGTTGGTTGTGTGGAGTTTGGGCTTTGAGGAAGCCATGGAAGTTCTGTCTTCGCAAGTTCGCCAGGCGAATGGCAGCGAAGCTTCGCCAGGCGAAGCCCAGCGAGCTGTAGCGAAGCAAGTCAGAAGCTAATACCCTGTATTCGCTGGCAAGTTCGCCAGGCGAGGTGAGTTGGCGAAGGTTCGCCAGGCGAGTGGGTAGCGAGCCTCAGCGAGTAATTCCAGAATTACTCCCAGTGGACTTCGCTGGGGAGTTCGCCAGGCGAAGGCCAGCGAGCATTCGCTGCGTGGCTTCGCCAGGCGAAGGTTGGCGAACCTGGCAGTGTTATTTTGTTTTGCTGTTTGTTCACAGCATGATGTTTGGTTGATTCAATTATGATTAATGCCTATATGAATGATTGATGTGTGAGCTGTTTTGACATGTCGTGTTGTGGGTGTCCGAAAGGCGTGAATCCCAGGTTGTAGAGTAAATGGTGAATCTTGAATATTTGATAATCTTGTGTATTTGCTCGAATTGAATAGAAACGCATTGATAGGCTGATGTGTGTGTAAACCATGTGTGGAATGGTGCATAATGTGAATGCATGATAGATATATGTGATGTATGTGATAAATGCAATGAGTATGTTTGTGAACATAGTATGCATTTTTGTGTTGAATGATCCCTCGGAGGATTTGCATTGTGAAGCATCTTAGTATGCATTTGTGTGTTGATTGATCCCTCGGAGGATTTGCAGAACCTCGTATGATACGATGGTTATATTAGATTCCTTGGAGAATCGGTTGCATTGAGTGATTCCTTGGAGAATCGGTTGCATTGTGTGATTCCCCGGAGAATCGGTCATATCATGTAATCCCGTGGAGGATTGGTTAGAGTATTTGATTCCGTGGAGAATCTGCTGAGTACTTGATCCCGTGGAGGATCTGCTGAATATTCGATTCCGTGGAGAATCTGATGAATATTTGATTCCGTGGAGAATCTGCTGAGTACTTGATCCCGTGGAGGATCTGCTGAATACTCGATTCCTTAGTGAATCTGTTGAATTGAGTCGGTACCGCATTTGCATCTGCATGGAGTCGTGAGTCGGTCTCTATGAGTTGCATTTATCATTATTGCCGTGGAGCATGGAAAATAAACCTAATATGTGTATGTTTATGTGGGCTGATATGAATTATGATGAATGGCATGGTTGAATATGCTAAATGATATATGTATATGTGTGGCTATATGTATATGTCGACGTTTATGTGAATTGGGGTTGAAATAAACATATTGTATGCATTGCTTGATAAATGTTGTAATGCAGTGTTGTTTATGTGCAATTGTAAGTGAAGAATGCATGAAAATATATTATGTATATACATGTGCATTGCTTAGTGATTCATGTTGTTGATATTGAAATAATGAATGCGTGTAAGGCTCATGTATACTGGGGTGGAATGACAAGATGTCGTTCCCAGCAGAGTGATCACCGGGGTAGAATGACTATGTGTTGTTCCTGGGGGGGGGGTATGAGTGATATACCCACAATCCCGAACGGGGAATTGGTGGAATTGATGGGCTTTACGTGAACCATATGGCATAGATAGGATTGTTGATTAGAGTTGTGCTTACGTGTATGTACATGACTTGCATAATTGGAAATGTTGTATGAAAGTATGCTATGTGCATGACTATAATGTTTTGGATAAGTTATGACCATGTAATTGATGTATACAACGTGTTTATGTGTATGAAAATGTGGAATAATAAGAACCATGGATATGTGCATGATAACATGTTCGATAGTTAATCATGTTCGCTATATAAATATATAAATGGGGAAGCATGTGAGAAGTGAGTATGCAAAGTGGTGAGGAATGTGGCATTTATGTATTTTATGAATGTTTGTGTACATAATTATATGCATTGATTTTATGATAATATTTCTCACCCTTCTGCTGGAATGATGTCCTATATGACATCGTGCAGGTATCCAGAGTAGAGTTGCTTGTGGTGCGAGGTCGCTATCGGTTTAGCTGTTTAGTGATTTAATTAAGTTGGGTCGAGTCATGCTCTGGTCATGTAACACTGGGATCGCTTGGTTATATCTTATAGAATGTGTTATGTTTTCATATTTATTGAAGTTACGAGTAATTGGCCTTAGTGCCCGATTGTTGTTGAATCATGTGATCAAAACGAATATTCCTTTTATGAAAATATCTGTTTGAATTGAATCCGCTGTTTCATGCAAAGTGAAGAATTGTAAAACATGATCTTTTATTGTGTGTTAATGAGCATGGCAGGTGTTTTGAAATTGAAGTGTGACACCCTTGTATGAATGCATGTTAATCATACTCTGATTATTTTCATTAATTGCGGGGTTTAGAAAGGGGTGTTACACTATCTATCTATCTATCTATCTATCTATCTATCTATCTATCTATCTATCTATCTATCTATCTATCTATCTATATATCTATCTATCTATCTATCTATCTATCTATCTATCTATCTATCTATCTATCTATCTATCTGTCTGTCTATCTATCTATC
>CAWUDS030004236.1:0-103188 GCA_963859935.3 Lathyrus sativus
GTATCATGACTCCATTTATTACGTTGAGCGTTCAGGATCCGGTCAGTTTCGTTGAGTATGCAGACTCCAAATATTATGTTGAGCGTTCAGGCTCCGGTCAGTTTCGTTGGGTATCCAGACTCCGGTGATTACGTTCATCGTTCAGGCTCCGGTCATTTTCGTTGACTTTCCAGACTCGGGTTATTACGTTGAGCGTTCAGGCTCCGGTCAGTTTCGTTGAGTATCCAGATTCCGGTTATTACGTTGAGCGTTCAGGCTCCGGTCAGTTTCGTTGGGTATCCAGACTCCGGTTATTACGTTGAGCGTTCAGGCTCCGGTAAGTTTTGTTGGGTATCCAGACTCCGGTTTTCACGTTGAGCGTTCAGGCTCCGGTCAGTTTCGTTGGGAATCCAGACTCTAGTTATTACGTTGAGCATTCAGGCTCCGGTCATTTTCGTTGAATATCCAGACTCCGGTTATTAAGTTGAGCGTCAGGCTCCGATCGTTTTCGTTGAGTATCCAGACTCCGATTATTATGTTGAGCGTTCAGGCTCCGGTCATTTTCGTTGAGTATCCAGACTCCGATTATTACGTTGAGGGTTCAGACTCCGGTCATTTTCGTTGAGTATCTAGACTCCTGTCATTACGTTAAACGTTCAGGCTCTGATCATTTTCGTTGAGTATCCATACTTCGGTCAATACGTTGAGCATTCAGGCTCCGGTCATTTTCGTTGAGTATCCAGACTCCGGTCATTATATTGAGCGTTCAGGATCCAGTCATTTTCGTTGAGTATCATAACTCCATTTATTACGTTGAGCATTCAGGATCTGGTCAGTTTCGTTGAGTAACCAGACTCCAAATATTACGTTGAGCGTTTAGGCTCCGGTCAGTTTCGTTGGGTATCCAGACTCCGGTGATTACGTTGATCGTTCAGGCTCCGGTCATTTTCGTTGACTATCCAGACTCGGGTTATTACGTTAAGCGTTCAGGCTCCGGTCAGTTTCGTTGAGTATCCAGATTCCGATTATTACGTTGAGCGTTCAGGCTCCGGTCAGTTTCGTTGGGTATCCAGACTCCGGTTATTACGTTGAGCGTTCAGGCTCCGGTCATTTTTGTTGAGTATCCAGACTCCGGTTATTAAGTTGAGCGTTAGGCTCCGATCATTTTCGTTGAGTATCCATACTCTGATTATTACGTTGAGCGTTCAGGCTCCGGTTATTTTCGTTGAGTATCCTGACTCCGGTTATTACGTTGAGGGTTCAGACTCCGGTCATTTTTGTTGAGTATCTAGACTCCTGACGCAAACAGGCATCGACTCTAACTGCTGGAATGGGAACGTAATGTCACTCATAAAAAGCATTTAATCAACCAGTGGCCTAGTTTCCCGAACTACGTTTGCTTTGATTTCTCATACCAGATGAGGATACGTAGGCACAAGACGGTGATGTCTTGGCGAGCAACCATCCCCCATTACACGAGGAAATAAGTAGGCATAGGGTGGTGATGTCCTATCGAGTCTCCCTTTTCTTTTCCCTTCCCCGTTTAGCAGTATCTTTTAGATAGCTCAACCCTTTGGTTAGACAACTGTCGCTACGCGAAAAATGACACAGAGTCGCCACCGGATTTTATTTATCCCACGGGGGAAAAGGGAAATAGCGATAAAACCTTTGGGAAAAGAGCGTGGTCATCGCAACCAAGTCTTAGGGTTCGGGAATCGGTTATGCGAGGGGAAGGTATTAGCACCCCCTCGCATCCATCGTACTCGATGGGAACCTCCTAGGTTATTTCGCGTGAATGGGTGTTTTATTCTAAAAGTTTGCTTGTTTAAGGAAAAGAGGGATTGGTTTATTTATTTTAATGCTCGCCAAGGATTGTGGCCCTTGTGCCTACGTATCCTCACTTAAAAGAAGTGAAGAATCAGAGCTCCGTAGTTCGGAGGCTTTATGAAATTGTTGTTTGTTGGTTGATTTTATACCTTGAAAAAGGGTTTTTTGGATTGACGCCCTAAGGCAAAAATAGTTTGATGAGTTGATGTTGTTTTTAGTTTTTTTTTTGAAGAAAATGTGTTCTTGACTAGGATTATACAAAAGACTTTGGATAGAGATGAATGTCTCGAATAACCAAGTCGAGCGCCTTGTATTCGAAACATTCGGAATGAGTGTAGGAGGGTTCCATTCTCATTCCTTCTCCACCACTTTAAAGTTCTTGGTGCATAATTCCAATCATATATTTTATTGTGTGTTTTTTTGTATTTTTATGCGAAAAGAGAAACACTTGACGTTGGATCAAGATTTATTGCTTGTAAAGATATTTGAAGTGATGCGATTTAGGTCGATGGCGGTGCACAAGGCATCCGACTTACATGGTCAAAAATGGCTCGATAAAATCGAGAGTTTACTTTTAAAAATAGTTTTTGGAAACAAAGGTCAACAAGGGCCATAACAATATTCACATACAAACATCATGCAAACATAAGCCACACGGCTAAAAAAAAATCGAGACACACAAAAAAAAACGGCGAACTCTTTGAAAATTTTTTTTTAAGGTAAAAACGGTAAAAAAATATATGGAGGAAACAGTGGTGTGACACGGGTGAAAAAAGTTGAAACAGTGGTGTGACACGGGTGAAAAAAGTTGAAACAGTGATGCAACACGGCCCGGCCGTGTTGTGTGATACGGCCCGTGTTGCAAGGCCTAGGGAAAAAACTTCATACAGTAGCGTGACATGGCCGACCGTGTTGTGTGACACGGCCGACCGTGTCGTGTGACACGGCCGACCGTGTCGTGTGACACGGCCGACCGTGTCGTGTGACACGGCCCGTGTTGCTGGTCCAGGTCGAAATCTCACATTTTTTTTATGTTTTCGTTTCGTTTTTGTGGTTCCTTGAGGATGGTTTCTTAGTCCCTTAGGGGATCTTACATGATATACAGTTCAACAAACACATAAAAGAGTAAATGAAATGAATATAAAAGCAAATAATAAAAGGAGAAAGATTTGAAGAAATGGATACCAAGAGCTTTCTATCCTTCTTGCAAGTACTCCAATGACCTTTGTTGGATGTGCTCTCCCCTCTTCACTCTATGTTGTGAAGGTTTGGTTTCTCAATGATCCTCTTGTGTCTCTCTCTCACTCTCTTTTTTTCTGTTTTTTTTTAGGGTTTCTTGCTAACTATTTTCTGGTTTTTTGCTCTTACTCTTTGCTCTCTATGTGTAGTCTCTACTCTGCTTGCTTCTTGTGTTGTGTTCTGTTTTGATAGTAAGGAATACTATGTTTTCTATGCTTGCTTGCAGCCCATTTTCCACCTTTTCTGTCAACTTTTTCTGCTGTCCTAAAGCCACACACTTTGCACACCTTTTCATCACCAACTTTCCATTCTTGGCAATGCCTTTTTCTTCCTTTTGTGCAGCCCCACTTTTCCCTTCTATTTCTAGTATGACTTGCTGCATTTTTCTGCTGTAGCATACTATACTACTATCCCTCTTTTTGCCCATTAGTCTCTTGGATGGTATTGCTTTGTATCTTGCCATGTAGCCAATTGTTACCACTCTTTGACAGCATTTGCAAACTGATATTTAGCAAGTAAATATATCATTTGCATGCTATTTCCTTGACTTTGTGACATAAAAAATGATCTTGTAACATAGTACATGTTGTCCTCTTGATTTTGTGACATGTAGTAATTCTTCAACTCTTGCATGGGGCTGTTTTGCCTATGATTGAACATGCATAATCTTGGCCCATAAACATTCCAATGTTGATTTAATTCTTGCATATTTCTTGGATGTTTGTGAGCATAATGTAGCACATGAAAAAAATGGTGTAGTATGAAGAGTACCATATCATAGATTTGATTAAAGACTTGAATGAAGATTTAGAAATAGATTAATTTCTAAACATTATCTAGAGTTGGAATTTTTGTAACAAATGACATGATTGTAATGTCACAAAATTCCTCTTAGTATTATTTTTATCTCCATTCATAAATCTTGAATTTTGGATGATGGATTCCCTCATGTGCTTAAAAATGAAATCTTGAATTATGCATTGATGATCTTGATTCATGCCTTAATAATTTGCACTCCACTTATGCCATAAAAATAAACATGTATGAAGGAGCTTTGGATTTGGCCTAGTATTCATGTCTATTAATATTTATCTTGAATATCCTTGTATTTTGTCAAGTAACTTCCCCTTGCCGAAATTTTCATGAGTAGACTTTTTTCCTTAGATCAAACCTTAGGTGATGAACCTTTTTTCATGTAGTCCGAAAATAGACAAGTTACAACCAAACGGCCTAGTTCGTACCTTGTGAACCCGCATGCTCGATACGCAATAGAATGATGTATGATATGCCGAATGTAGGGTATAAAAGGCTAACGGTGAAAATGAGGGTGTGACAGCTGCCCCTATTTAATCCTCTTGGACCTGAATGTCTGAAGGATAAAGGTGCTCGAGCATTCATGGTAGAAGAGAATTAAATACTAGAATACCCGGGATTTTCAACTTTGAGACGTGTGGAAAGTAGACAATTAGTGATATGATTTGAAAAAGGTAAGGTGTTTGTCAGCGCAAGAAGGTATGAGGGATATGATGCTATGTTTGAGATGCAATGCGGAATGGACATGAGTGCTTTGCCAACCGGGAGAGGAAGCACCTCGTGATGGGGAATCATAATTGGCTAAGAGATATTCCTTCTACAAAAGATAGAGAGGACTCTAGAAATTGGATTGTGAGATATTCCTTCTACAAAAGATAGAGAGGACTCTAGAAATTGGTTTTCCCCTTGCAAAAGGCAAAGAAGACTCCAGAACAAAAGGTTTGGAGAAAATGCTTCCTTCTACGAAAGGTAGGAAGGACTCCGAAATAAAAGGTTTGAAGATAAACATAAACTCCTTCTACATCATGTAGAGGAGACTCCCTTGGGAGAATACAATCGCATTTCCTTCTGTCACGGCAGAAAGGACTCCAGAACAAAAGGTTAGGAGAAAAAATTCCTTCTACAAAAGGTAGAGAGGACTCCAGATCAAAAGGTTAGGAGAAAAATTTTCTTCTACAAAAGGTAGATAGGATATTCCCTTAGGAGAGGATGATCGTATTTTCTGGATGCAAAAAGCAGAACAGGCCCCTGAACAAAAGGTTAGGAGAAAATATTCCTTCTACAAAAGGTAGCGAGGATACTTACGAAAGGTAAGCTGACAACAAACCGGTACAAAAGGTACGAGATATCTTACTAAAGGTAAGTTGAATCAGTTGCAAAAGGCAAGCTGGAGATACTTCGAGAAGACTTACAAAAGGTAAGTTGAGGGCAATAACCATCATTAAAGGATCCTGCCAAGATGTTCGCAGGGAAAATCGCGTATTTTTGAGAATGATTGGCTAAGCACTCATGAAATGATGCAGCATGTTATGCAAAAATGCTAAGGAGGTAAGCATTATGTAGGTTATGGGTGATGATTTATGCCAAGTGATCGGGCTTTTGGTTTGGGGCGTCAAGTTTAGCTTCCCGACTTCTTTGTGATCATTTTCGGATGATCTCATTAGACAAGCTGTGCTGGTCAGTCAGGCTGCCCCTGACTTGGTCAAGTCCCGATGAACTTTATGATCAGACGATGTTTTATGTACACATGCGCCTATTAGACATCGCATTTATGCTTCATACACCTTGATCGGAGAGAAACTTTATGTTTCCCTTTGTGTTTAATATCAACCCATAAATTCACAATGCAATATTTGTCAAGAATGAAAATTCCACTTTTTGCAAACAACAATAAAAGAATAAAAGAAATGCAAAGCACGAATTAATGAAATTTATTTTATTGATGATAAAGGGACCCGTAAATGGGTAATCTTACATAAGGACACAATTCCTAAAAGAGGTAATTGCAAAAATAAACAATGACAAAAGTACAATGGCAATGAGAAAAACGGATTTCCATTGAGTTTCAACTCTGCTATGATCCTTATGAACTTGATGCTCCTCGTACATTGCCTCTAAGGAATGAGATTGGATTGATCCTTCCCGTGTGTAGCTCCACTTGTTCTGATGATGAACTCACAGATTTTTCACAGACCGCAGTCTTTTCTTTTAAGTTCCCTAACTTTTGCCTAGACCGCCCTTTCGGGTTTTCAGTCTACCGGGATACCTTTTTTGCCTAAGTTGCCCCTAAGGGTTTTCAACTTATCGGGTATTATTTTTATTTTAAACCTAACTTTTGCCTGGACTTTTCTTTTTGTTGTCCACCGGGTTTGCTTTCAAGCATAGTATTTTTTGACTGCGTCTGCGTTTACAGGGGATGATAAATCTTCACCGTCCATGTTGGATAATATCAAGGATCCTCCAGAGAAAACCTTCTTCACAACATATGGGCCCTCGTAGTTAGGTGTCCATTTGCCCCTTGGGTCTGTGTGGATTGGCAGAATCTTCCTCAATACCAAGTCTCCTACTTCAAAAACTCGAGGGCGAACCTTCTTATCAAACGCCCTGTTTCAACCGCTTTTGGTAAAGCTGGCCATGACAGATGGCTGTCATGCGCTTTTCATCGATGAGATTAAGTTGATCAAATCTCGCCTGTATCCATTCTGCTTCATCAAGCTTAACATCAGTCAGAATTCTCAGAGATGGAATTTCGACCTCAACAGGTAGTACTGCATCCATGCCGTATACAAGAGAAAAAGGAGTTGCCCCAGTAGAAGTGCGTACTGAAGTGTGGTAGCCATGCAAAGCAAATGGTAGCATTTCGTGCCAGTCTTTGTATGTTTTCACCATTTTCTGGACGATCTTCTTGATATTTTTGTTCGCTGCCTCAACAGCACCATTCATCTTTGGGCGATATGGTGATGAGTTATGATGCTCGATCTTGAAACTCTCACATAATTCCTTCATCATCTTGTTATTGAGGTTTGAACCATTATCAGTAATGATTTTATTTGGGACCCCATAACGACAAATGATTTCTTTCTTGATAAAGCGAGTGACCACTTGTTTGGTGACATTGGCATAAGACGCGGCTTCCACCCATTTAGTGAAGTAATCAATGGCCACTAAGATGAAACGATGACCGTTTGAAGCAGTTGGCTCGATGCGTCTGATCATATCTATGCCCCACATGGCGAAGGGCCAAGGCGATGTCAAGACATTTAAAGGAACTGGCGGCACATGAATCCTATCTGCATAGATCTGACATTTATGGCATGTTTGCACGTGACGGTAGCAATCGGTCTCCATTGTTAACCAATAATAACCAGCCCTCAAAATCTTCTTAACCATCGTGTGTCCACTGGCATGCGTACCAAAAGAGCCTTCATGGATTTCATTTATGATTCGGTCAGCTTCGTGTCTATCCACGCATCTGAGCAGGACCGAGTCATAGTTCCGCTTGTAAAGCACATCTCCGCTTAAGAAGAATTTGGAGGAAAGCCTCCTTAAATACTTCTTGTCTATGATGGAAACATTTTCTGGATATTCTTGTTTTTCTAGATACCTTTTGATATCATAGAACCAAGGTTGATCGTTGATTATTAGCTCTGCTTCCAGACAGTGGGCAGGCTCGTCAAGATATTCAATACGGATAGAGGGTGCCTCGTTTTTCCATTTAACTTTGAACATGGATGACAATGTGGCAAGAGCGTCTGCCAATTGATTACTTTCCCTAGGGATGTGGTTGAAAGTAATCTCGTCAAAGTATGGGATTAACTTCAAGACGTGATCCTGATATGGAATCAGTTTGCTATCACGTGCTTCCCAATCACCTTTGACTTGACTGATCACTAATGCGGAGTCCCCATACACTTCCAAAATCTTGATTCCATGATCAATAGCGGCTTCAATTCCGAAGATACAGGCCTCATATTCTGCCATATTGTTGGTACACTCGAAACATAACCTTGCGGTGAATGGAATATGGAAACCAGTAGGAGATGTGATGATTGCCCCTATTCCATTGCCTTGAGCATTTGCGGCGCCATCGAACACGAGCGTCCATCGCGATCCTGGTTCGGGTCCGTCATTTGGTCCTAATGTTGCATAGTCTCTGACAAACATGATGTCTTCATCAGGGAATTCAAAACGCATGGGCTGGTAATCTTCCATAGGTTGGTGAGCAAGATAGTCAGATAGCACACTCCCTTTGACAGCTTTTTGTGAGACGTACTGGATGTCATATTCAGTTAGTACCATTTGCCAACGAGCCACTCGTCCGGTGAGAGCAGGCTTTTCAAAAATGTACTTGACCGGATCCATCTTTGATATCAACAATGTGGTATGGGTCAACATATATTGCCTTAGGCGTTTGGCAGCCCATGCAAGTGCGCAACATGTCTTTTCCAACATTGAGTATCTCGTTTCACAGTCGGTGAACTTCTTGCTTAGGTAGTAGATAGCGTGCTCCTTTCTAGCTGTTTCGTCATGCTGTCCCAACACACATCCCATGGATTCTTCCAGAACAGTTAAGTACATGATGAGAGGTCTTCCTGGCACGGGAGGCATCAAGATCGGTGGCTCTTGCAGATATTCTTTAATTCTCTCAAATGCTTTCTGGCAGTTGTCATTCCACACGATTGCTTGATCCTTGCGAAGCAACTTGAATATTGGCTCACATGTGGCTGTTAGGTGAGATATGAATCTAGCGATGTAGTTTAATCTCCCTAAGAACCACAAACCTCCTTATTAGTCCTTGGAGCTGGCATATCTTGGATAGCTTTTACTTTGTCAGGATCGACTTCAATTCCTTTTTGGCTCACGATAAAACCTAGCAATTTACCAGATCTTACCCCAAAAGTGCATTTATTCGGATTGAGCCTTAGCCTGAACTTTCTTAGTCTTGTAAATAGCTTTTCCAAATGGATGAGATGTTCCTCTTCAGTTTGGGATTTTGCAATCATATCGTTGACGTACACTTCGATCTCTTTATGAATCATATCATGAAAGAGAGTTACCATCGCTCGTTGATATGTTGCGCCAGCGTTCTTGCGACCAAATGGCATAACCTTATAGCAGAAGGTTCCCCAAGGGGTGATGAAAGTAGTCTTCTCCATATCTTCCGGAGCCATTTTGATTTGGTTGTATCCGGAGAAACCATCCATGAAAGAGAATATAGAGAATTGGGCTGTATTATCCACTAACACATCAATATGTGGCAGCGGAAAGTCATCTTTTGGGCTGGCTCTATTCAAGTCTCGGTAGTCGACACACATCCGCACCTTACCATCTTTTTTAGGAACAGGTACAATGTTGGCGACCCATCGAGGATATTTTGATACGGCCAAGAATCCGGCATCAAGCTGCTTTTGCACTTCCTCCTTAATCTTAAGGGCCATGTCAGGTCGAGTTCGTCTCATCTTTTGTTTTATAGGCGGGCAATCCTCCTTGAGTGGCAGTTTATGCATCACAATGTCAGAATCCAATCCAGGCATGTCTTGGTATGACCAAGCGAACACATCTGCATATGTGCGTAGGAGCTCGATCAGTCGTCTCTTCACACTCTCTTCTAGAGCAGCGCCTACCTTGATCTCTTTCTTATCTTCCTTAGTTCCGAGATTGACAACTTCTACTGATTCCTGATGCGGTTGAATGACCTTGGATTCTTGCTTTAATAATCTGGCCAACTCTTCGGGGAGCTCACAATCTTCTTCACCATCCTCATCGGCGTGGTAGATTAGGTTGTCAAAGTCATATGGAACCGTAGCAGTATCATTATCAATGGAATCCAGGGTTGATCTGCATGATTGGTGATTTTATGCTTTTATTATTTTTTTTGATAAAAATGAAAAGAATGAAAAATGCACGAAAACATTGCCATTTATTTATGCAAAAATAAAATAAAAGAAAGACAGGGAACACAATTGAATGCAAAAGTTTACTTCATTCATTATAAAACATTGATTGAAAACATGGGGGCTCTACAAAATAATCCTTATGCCTTGGGCAGAGCATAGGATTTGAAAGGAAAACAAAGAAAATTACTCCTCAATCAAAGTGACCTCCGGTATCTCCACAACAGTCCAATTGTTGATTTGTTGATTTGGTGCCTTGGGGTACACCATACAGACCTCCTTTAACGCATCGTCTTCAGCCTCCACGACAGCTACATGATCATCCACCATATGTCCACCGCTTACAAAGGAAAGCGGAGGGATGATACCTTTGCCTTTGTCCATGATTGTCTTCTGCTGCACTGTATGATTGCCAGAATAACCCAAACCAGTTCTGTTTTTGTTGACGGGAAGTTCCAATACTCTACCCCAACCTTCAGGGTGACCAGCCTCGATTACAGTCTTCGCATCTTTCCATGTGACCATAGGGGATCCGAACCTTTCTGATTTCTTTTCCTCTTTCTTAGCAGGAATCATCTCCACACTTATCACATCAAACGCTTGGAATGGGGTCTCGTGAACCTCCCCTCCTATCTCAATATAGCGGAAAGAAGCAAGATGGCTTATAAGAACATCGGATTCTCCCTCAATGACGACCATCTGATTGTTAATCATGAATTTAATCCTTTGATGCAGGGTTGAAGTTACAGCGCCTGCTGAATGAATCCACAGACGGCCAAGAAGGCAGCTATAAGCGGGGTAGATATCCATTACATAAAATGTAATGATAAAGGTATGAGGTCCAATCTTGATTGGGAGATCAACCTCTCCTATCACAGTTCTTGTAGCTCTATCAAAAGCTTTTACAATGGTTTGACTTGGCTTCATCACAAGTCCTTCAATTGATAGCTTGTTCAACGAGCTCTTTGGTAACGCGTTCAATGACGATCCAGTATCGACAAGTACTCTAGAGTATACAACATCTACACATTCAATGGTAATGTGTAAGGCCTTGTTATGGTTCTTACCTTCGGGAGGTTGTTCACTATCATTAAAGCTCAAGATATGGGCCGATGCTATATTCCCCACCACTTCTTCAAACTGCACCACTGATATCTCTTCTGGCACATGAGCAGTCTTCAAGAACTTTAACAGTGCTTCTTGATGGGCTTTTGAACACATTAACAATGATAGCATGGATATCTTTGAGGGAGTCTGATTAAGCTGATCGATCACTTTATAATCACTTTTATGAATGATTCTTAAAAATTCCTCTGTTTCATTGGTGCTTGGTTCAACAGTATTTTTCCTTGTATTATCACCACTATTGACAGGTGGTGGAGCAAATATTCGACCACTTCTAGTGATGCCGCCGGTTCCCACAATGTTTTCTATGGAGCTGCCAGCTTTCACAACATCTTCATCCACTTTCTCACCCTTAATGTAAACAGTCGGCTCATATTTCCAAGGGACAACCTTGGTGCTCTCAAAAGGAAAAGGAGCAGGTGTTGATATCACTAACGGAGCAAGTGAAGGAGGAGACAACGGAATTTCTACTTGATCATACAATATCTGCAATGGTTTACGAACTTGATTGTACGGGGTTTGAACAGAATGCCAGTCATAATCACAAGGGATTTCTAACAGCGCATGCGGCTGATCACACGGAATTTCATACGGAATTTGCATCGGAATTTGGGTAGAATACCAATCTTCATCACAATGAATTGTTAGAGGGACACGTGTTTGTTCATACGGAATGTTCAACAGCTCTTCGTCATAAGAGAACTCCATCGGATCATAGGGAATATCAAGCATTGCTACTTCTTCAGCCTTAGATATTTGTTCCACTAACAGGATGCCTTGATCTATCAAGCTTTGAATGCCCATCTTCAATTCGAGACAGCTTTGGGGATCTTTCAAACAGTGTCGACAATCCTTGGTACATCTTAGGATAATGTTCCTCAACAACAACTGCTCTTTCACGACTGCTAATGGGGTTTTCAGCTCATCAACATTTGATACCAGCTTCTTCCCTTTTGATTCTTCGACCATGTTAGTAGCATGGTGAGGCATTGGATTATGAGTCACGTTGGGAGTATTTTTGGTAAAGTTGATGGCCCTTGAGTCGATGAGATCCTGCACCACATATTTCAAGGCTTTACAATTTTCAATGTTATGCCCGGGAGCGCCAGAATGAAACTCGCATCGGGCGTTCGCGTCATATCCGGGGGGTAGGATAGCAGGGGGAGCCTTCATCTCCCTCAATTGCACCAATGAACCCTTTAGTAAGAGTGGAAGCAACTGAGCGTATGTTGTTGGAATGGGATCAAATCTTTTTTCAGGTCTCCTCTGTCTTGGGGGACCTTGATAATAACCTTGTCGCTGTTGTTGGTAGGGGACTTGAACAGTTGGTTGACTTGCGGATATAGCAAGAGGTTGACTCGGAGTAACAGCAGCCGCATGATGATAAGGGCCTTGGTATGCTTTGGTCTTCCCCTTATCCATCAAGGCAGCACTCGTCTCGCCTTCTCTCTTTCTTGCAAAACCTTGGTATGGATTTTTCGATCCGCCAGAAGCTCCATCAGAAATTTGAATCTTTCCGATCTTTATCATATTTTCGATCCTCTCACCGGCCATCACTAAATCTGAAAACACAGAAGATGTGCATCCAGCCAATCGCTCTAGGAATGGTCCTTGAAGAGTCCCCATGAACATATCGGTCAACTCTCTCTCGAGAAGAGGAGGCTGGACTCTAGCAGCTAAGTCCCTCCACCTTTGCGCGTAATCCTTGAATGCTTCGCCAGACTTTTGGGTCAACCCTTGGAGCTGTGTTCGGTTAGGTGCCATATCAGAGTTGTACTGATAATGTTTTAGAAACGCCTCAGCCAACTCCTTCCATGTCTTGATGTACGTGCCCTACAATTGCATATACCATTCAAGAGATGCCCCACTGAGGCTATCTTGAAAGAAATGCATCAGCAATTTTTCATCGTCAGAGTAGGCAGCCATTTTCCTACAATAAGATCTGATGTGAGTCCGGGGACAGCTGGTCCCTTTGTACTTTTCAAAGTCAGGGACTTTGAATTTGAGAGGAACCTTCACACCGGGTACCAAACACATATCTGCAGCATCTAGCCCAAAAGTGCTTGGGCCTTGTAATCCTTTGACCGTCTCTTACAAAGCAAGTACTTTCTTTTCCAGATCGCTAGTTGGTGCTCCAGAAGTATCTATATCCAAGAATTCAGGAGGGTTGTAGAAACCTTCGTGGCCATCCACGTGGATTGGGGTAGTAGCCGTTCCACTACCAGGAGTGTGGACCGCGCCTGTGCCAACAGTAATAGGGATTGTTCCACCAAGAATGGGAATTGCAACCACAGGGGTTGGAATGGCTCCATCAGGAGTGGGGATTGAGCCAGCAGTAGTAGGAGTAGGAGTATTGGTATCATTTTTCTCCATAGCTTGCTTAATCTTTTCTTGACCTTTAGCCATGGCTTGAATGACTTCCATCAGTTGGCCCATCTGAGCCTTCATGTGGACCATCTCTTCCTTGAAAGTGGCTTGATCCTGCTCGATTCGATCCATTAGTAATCTTTGTTTTCCGCGAGTGTAGTAAGGATGCCGGGAAGTCAGCTTGTTTACTGCGAATGGAGGTCAAGTCTTTTTGTAAGTTTTGGGTTTTTATGAGATGCAAAATGATGCATATGAAACAAAAATGTTATGCGCAAAGCTCTTAGTAACCTTGTTAATTATCGTTTAAGAATATAAACATTTTCCATTGCAATTAATCAGAAGAGACATAATGGAACAAACAACTTTCATTTCATTAAGGCTCTAGGCCAAATTCAAATACAAAATACAAAAGATACACTTCCTAAACAAATTACAAATCGACTCTAAAAGTGACTCCTTGAGCTCTACGAACTGCTTCCAAATCTGTAACAAGTTCTCCCATCGTTTCCATGCAAAACTTCACAAAGCCGAATACAGGGATAGGAGTGTTTTCAAGAGTCATCACTTGATCAGCTATATTTAATTTTTCGGGGATTTGCTGAAGCACAAAGTTGGAGAATCCCGCCAAGTTCACAAATTTGTTCTTCCACTCCTCATAGAGAATTTGGAGATCATGGATGATGTCATCTCTTTGAAGTACAGCAGCTTCGGCTTGACGACAACTTTCTTCCCAATAATGACAACTATCTTGTAGTGCTAAGTACTGCTCATCATAGATTCCGTCTTTCAATCTTTTGATTTCCTCGATAGCTCTACCCAACTGATACTCCGCTTGTACAAAATCTCGTTGTGCACTTTCTTTCTCCAACAGTGCGTGAGCTAACTGATCTTCACAACCTTTGATAACGCCTTTCAACTGGTGAATCTGAGCTTCAAATTTTTCCCTTTCATCTTTCTTCATCTGGTTGGCGATCCTTACATCGTTTTCTAAGTCTCTAACCTTTCGCCACACTTGGTCTAATTTTTCATTTCGGTGATCCAAGTCGGCGTTGGCGCTTCTGAGTGCTCCACCAACCCATTCTTTCTTTCCTTTCTCTTCTCTAGCCCTTTTCTTGCTATCCTCGAACTTCTCTTTCAACTCTTTGCTTTTGTCTTCCCAAGCTTCACTTTTCTGCTTAGTCTCGTTGAGTCGAATTCGAAGCTGAGTGTTCTCATCTTTGAGTTCTTGGATCTTAGCCTTAAGTTTCTCCATATCTTCGGGTAAGATAGGCTCGGGTTCAGGATGAGATGGGAAAACAGATGCATCAAAGATAAAAGGTAATCTGACCTCTTTCACTCTCTCTTTCACCCATTTGACATAAGGTTCACGAGCAAGGATGTTCTTCCTCCCATTGTCTGGATTGCCTCTTTGGATGTTTACCCATGCTCTTCTTGCTCTTCGTACAGACGGATCACTTGGATCGGCCGTAATTGACAAGGAATGGCACCAAATCTTCTTCCTTAGGAGGGCCATCCATGGAGTGTCCAAACTGTCTCTTGAGTAACACCGGGTTGTAATTGATGCAACCTTGTGTCCCCACAAGAGGCACGTTGGGAAATTCTCCACAAGAAAAGATAATATCTTTGGTTTCCCATTCCCTCTTGTACCATGTGATGGAACTAGCGGTGAGTGAAGCGAATCTTTGAGGCCATGAGAGTTCCTTGGAAGCAAAAGGACCTTTTTCGGGCATGTGGGTCCTTAGCCACTTATGCAGGAGTGGGGCGCAACAAAGGAACATTCCACCTCCTTTTGTATGTCTTGTATGGAGTGTGTGGTAGAAGTCACCTAAGAGGAAAGGCACAGGATTCTGGGTCAAGAAGATTTCCACAGCTACTTGGTCCACAAAATTTTCCCCATTTAGAAACATCACAATTCCATAGACCAAGAGTGCCAGAATTGCACCACATATTTCCCATTTCTCTTCCTTGGCATACTTCCACGCTTGTTCTTCCAATAATTTTCTCGAGAAACCCCTAGCTCCTTTGGGTGCCCAATTGGCTATCACATCTGATGTAGGAATCCCTAAGGCAGAAGCCACTTTCTTCAACGTGAACTCTTCTTCGAGCTTGGGAAAAGGATTGCGATCTTTGATGTAGAGGTTCAAAATCTTCTCAAATTCTTCCAAAGTAGGAGCTATCTGAAAATCGGCGAAGGTGAAACAACGGAAAGACGTGTCATAGTACTGAGCCAAGGCTGTGAGAGCTTCAAACTCCACCTTCTCTGTCAATAGATCCAAAATTCTCCCATAAGAAGAGTGAAATTTGTTGTGCTTGATGGGAGTGATCTTGGCACTTAGAGCTTTTAGACTGTCGATTGAAGGATCTTTGTATTTGAAAGTGAAAGTGCTCTTTCGGTCAGTTTTCTTGTTTAGCTTCATTGTTCCTAAATTCACATTCATCATGACTGCTTCTGAAAAATGCTTATATCTGCAACAAGAACAAGACACTAAGAGCTTTGTTTTTTTATTTATTTATGAAGTATGTATGTATGAACGGATGCAGAATTCGAGCATACGGGTTCATAAGTCCGTGGTATGGATATGGTCGATATTGTCTGCTTTATGGAAAAGGTTCTCACAAGGTGTGATCTAGGGTTTAAAAGGGATCCCAAAGTCATGGATTCATATGACTGTTCATCATACATGACATGAATATGTCGGAGGATGACTCCATCACATGAATCTCTTTTGGGTGAGGTCCTCGTATCGACCCACATGAGAAGAACTTCTCGGGGGCCCATACTACGAGACACATCGACATTGGGTTCTAGACAAGGATTTCAGAGTCATGGACTTTCTTGGCTGTTTGTTACGTATGTCAGTCATTGCCAGGCAACAACTCCATCAAGAAAGTCTCTTCTGAACGAGGTCTTCGTATCGATCCACACGAGAAGAGCTTCTCGAGGACCCATACTACGCGACCATCAATCTTAGTTGGCCAAAGGTTTAGGGTTCTAAAAGGTCCTTAGAGTAATGGATTCTTGAGAAAATGTTGATCAAACACGCCAAGAGCTTGACGGTTCTCATCATTCTCAAATGAATCTACTCTAAGCGAGGTTCTCGTATCGACTATCACAAGATGAGCATCTCGGAAGCCCATACTACTCAACCTCTCCTATCTCAATTTTAACACTCTAGACTCGGGTATAGAGTCTTTCCCTCAAGGTTTGCCACCAAAGTTTTCAATCAAGACCAAGAACTAATGAAGCCAAAACACGGTGAGATACAATTGAAAAAACAAGGAAAGCGATAAACAAGCAAAAAGGAAAGAACCCAAACACGCAAAAACAACTTAGGTTAGGCTTGACTCGCTTAGGAAAAAAGTCCCCAGCAGAGTCGCCAGCTGTCGCTACGCGAAAAATGACACAGAGTCGCCACCGGATTTTATTTATCCCACGGGGGGAAAGGGAAATAGCGATAAAACCTTTGGGAAAAGAGCGTGGTCATCGCAACCAAGTCTTAGGGTTCGGGAATCGGTTATGCGAGGGGAAGGTATTAGCACCCCCTCGCATCCATCGTACTCGATGGGAACCTCCTAGGTTATTTCGCGTGAATGGGTGTTTTATTCTAAAAGTTTGCTTGTTTAAGGAAAAGAGGGATTGGTTTATTTATTTTAATGCTCGCCAAGGATTGTGGCCCTTGTGCCTACGTATCCTCACTTAAAAGAAGTGAAGAATCAGAGCTCCGTAGTTCGGAGGCTTTATGAAATTGTTGTTTGTTGGTTGATTTTATACCTTGAAAAAGGGTTTTTTGGATTGACGCCCTAAGGCAAAAATAGTTTGATGAGTTGATGTTGTTTTTAGTTTTTTTTTGAAGAAAATGTGTTCTTGACTAGGATTATACAAAAGACTTTGGATAGAGATGAATGTCTCGAATAACCAAGTCGAGCGCCTTGTATTCGAAACATTCGGAATGAGTGTAGGAGGGTTCCATTCTCATTCCTTATCCACCACTTTAAAGTTCATGGTGCATAATTCCAATCATATATTTTATTGTGTTTTTTTTTGTATTTTTATGCGAAAAGAGAAACACTTGACGTTGGATCAAGATTTATTGCTTGTAAAGATATTTGAAGTGATGCGATTTAGGTCGATGGCGGTGCACAAGGCATCCGACTTACATGGTCAAAAATGGCTCGATAAAATCGAGAGTTTACTTTTAAAAATAGTTTTTGGAAACAAAGGTCAACAAGGGCCATAACAATATTCACATACAAACATCATGCAAACATAAGCCACACGGCTCAAAAAAAATCGAGACACACAAAAAAAACGGCGAACTCTTTGAAAAAAATTTTTTTAAGGTAAAAACGGTAAAAAAAAATATATGGAGGAAACAGTGGTGTGACACGGGTGAAAAAAGTTGAAACAGTGATGCAACACGGCCCGGCCGTGTTGTGTGATACGGCCCGTGTTGCAAGGCCTGGGGAAAAACTTCATACAGTAGCGTGACACGGCCCGTGTTGCTGGTCCAAGTCGAAATCTCACATTTTTTTTTATGTTTTCGTTTCGTTTTTGTGGTTCCTTGAGGATGGTTTCTTAGTCCCTTAGGGGATCTTACATGATATACAGTTCAACAAACACATAAAAGAGTAAATGAAATGAATATAAAAGCAAATAATAAAAGGAGAAAGATTTGAAGAAATGGATACCAAGAGCTTTCTATCCTTCTTGCAAGTACTCCAATGACCTTTGTTGGATGTGCTCTCCCCTCTTCACTCTATGTTGTGAAGGTTTGGTTTCTCAATGATCCTCTTGTGTCTCTCTCTCACTCTCTCTTTTTCTGTTTTTTTTTAGGGTTTCTTGCTAACTATTTTCTGGTTTTTTGCTCTTACTCTTTGCTCTCTATGTGTAGTCTCTACTCTGCTTGCTTCTTGTGTTGTGTTCTGTTTTGATAGTAAGGAATACTATGTTTTCTATGCTTGCTTGCAGCCCATTTTCCACCTTTTCTGTCAACTTTTTCTGCTGTCCTAAAGCCACACACTTTGCACACCTTTTCATCACCAACTTTCCATTCTTGGCAATGTCTTTTTCTTCCTTTTGTGCAGCCCCACTTTTCCCTTCTATTTCTAGTATGACTTGCTGCATTTTTCTGTTGTAGCATACTATACTACTATCCCTCTTTTTGCCCATTAGTCTCTTGGATGGTATTGCTTTGTATCTTGCCATGTAGCCAATTGTTACCACTCTTTGACAGCATTTGCAAACTGATATTTAGCAAGTAAATATATCATTTGCATGCTATTTCCTTGACTTTGTGACATAAAAAATGATCTTGTAACATAGTACATGTTGTCCTCTTGATTTTGTGACATGTAGTAATTCTTCAACTCTTGCATGGGGTTGTTTTGCCTATGATTGAACATGCATAATCTTGGCCCATAAACATTCCAATGTTGATTTAATTCTTGCATATTTCTTGGATGTTTGTGAGCATAATGTAGCACATGAAAAAAATGGTGTAGTATGAAGAGTACCATATCATAGATTTGATTAAAGACTTGAATGAAGATTTAGAAATAGATTAATTTCTAAACATTATCTAGAGTTGGAATTTTTGTAACAAATGACATGATTGTAATGTCACAAAATTCCTCTTAGTATTATTTTTATCTCCATTCATAAATCTTGAATTTTGGATGATGGATTCCCTCATGTGCTTAAAAATGAAATCTTGAATTATGCATTGATGATCATGATTCATGCCTTAATAATTTGCACTCCACTTATGCCATAAAAATAAACATGTATGAAGGAGCTTTGGATTTGGCCTAGTATTCATGTCTATTAATATTTATCTTGAATATCCTTGTATTTTGTCAAGTAACTTCCCCTTGCCGAAATTTTCATGAGTAGACTTTTTTCCTTAGATCAAACCTTAGGTGATGAACCTTTTTTCATGTAGTCCGAAAATAGACAAGTTACAACCAAACGGCCTAGTTCGTACCTTGTGAACCCGCATGCTCGATACGCAATAGAATGATGTATGATATGCCGAATGTAGGGTATAAAAGGCTAACGGTGAAAATGAGGGTGTGACAGCTACCCCTATTTAATCCTCTTGGACCTGAATGTCTGAAGGATAAAGGTGCTCGAGCATTCATGGTAGAAGAGAATTAAATACTAGAATACCCGGGATTTTCAACTTTGAGACGTGTGGAAAGTAGACAATTAGTGATATGATTTGAAAAAGGTAAGGTGTTTGTCAGCGTAAGAAGGTATGAGGGATATGATGCTATGTTTGAGATGCAATGCGGAATGGACATGAGTGCTTTGCCAGCCGGGAGAGGAAGCACCTCGTGATGGGGAATCATAATTGGCTAAGAGATATTCCTTCTACAAAAGATAGAGAGGACTCTAGAAATTGGATTGTGAGATATTCCTTCTACAAAAGATAGAGAGGACTCTAGAAATTGGTTTTCCCCTTGCAAAAGGCAAAGAAGACTCCAGAACAAAAGGTTTGGAGAAAATGCTTCCTTCTACGAAAGGTAGGAAGGACTCCGAAATAAAAGGTTTGAAGATAAACATAAACTCCTTCTACATCATGTAGAGGAGACTCCCTTGGGAGAATACGATCGCATTTCCTTCTGTCACGGCAGAAAGGACTCCAGAACAAAAGGTTAGGAGAAAAACTTCCTTCTACAAAAGGTAGAGAGGACTCCAGATCAAAAGGTTAGGAGAAAAATTTTCTTCTACAAAAGGTAGATAGGATATTCCCTTAGGAGAGGATGATCGTATTTTCTGGCTGCAAAAAGCAGAACAGGCCCCTGAACAAAAGGTTAGGAGAAAATATTCCTTCTACAAAAGGTAGTGAGGATACTTACGAAAGGTAAGCTGACAACAAACCGGTACAAAAGGTACGAGATATCTTACTAAAGGTAAGTTGAATCAGTTGCAAAAGGCAAGCTGGAGATACTTCGAGAAGACTTACAAAAGGTAAGTTGAGGGTAATAACCATCCTTAAAGGATCCTGCCAAGATGTTCGCAGGGAAAATCGCGTATTTTTGAGAATGATTGGCTAAGCACTCATGAAATGATGCAGCATGTTATGCAAAAATGCTAAGGAGGTAAGCATTATGTAGGTTATGGGTGATGATTTATGCCATGTGATCGGGCTTTTGGTTTGGGGCGTCAAGTTTAGCTTTCTGACTTCTTTGTGATCATTTTCGGATGATCTCATTAGACAAGTTGTGCTGGTCAGTCAGGCTGCCCCTGACTTGGTCAAGTGCCGTTGAACTTTATGATCAGACGATGTTTTGTGTACACATGCGCCTATTAGACATCGCATTTATGCTTCATACACCTTGATCGGAGAGCAACTTTATGTTTCCCTTTGTGTTTAATATCAACCCATAAATTCACAATGCAATATTTGTCAAGAATGAAAATTCCACTTTTTGCAAACAACAATAAAAAATAAAAGAAATGCAAAGCACGAATTAATGAAATATATTTTATTGATGATAAAGGGACCCGTAAATGGGTAATCTTACATAAGGACACAATTCCTAAAAGAGGTAATTGCAAAAATAAACAATGACAAAAGTACAATGGCAATGAGAAAAACGGATTTCCATTGAGTTTCAACTCTGCTATGATCCTTATGAACTTGATGCTCCTCGTACATTGCCTCTAAGGAATGAGATTGGATTGATCCTTCCCGTGTGTAGCTCCACTTGTTCTGATGATGAACTCACAGATTTTTCACAGACCGCAGTCTTTTCTTTTAAGTTCCCTAACTTTTGCCTAGACCGCCCTTTCGGGTTTTCAGTCTACCGGGATACCTTTTTTGCCTAAGTTGCCCCTAAGGGTTTTCAACTTATCGGGTATTATTTTTATTTTAAACCTAACTTTTGCCTGGACTTTTCTTTTTGTTGTCCACCGGGTTTGCTTTCAAGCATAGTATTTTTTGACTGCGTCTGCGTTTACGGGGGATGATAGATCTTCACCGTCCATGTTGGATAATATCAAGGATCCTCTAGAGAAAACCTTCTTCACAACATATGGGCCCTCGTAGTTAGGTGTCCATTTGCCCCTTGGGTCTGTGTGGATTGGCAGAATCTTCCTCAATACCAAGTCTCCTACTTCAAAAACTCGAGGGTGAACCTTCTTATCAAACGCCCGTTTCAACCGCTTTTGGTAAAGCTGGCCATGACAGATGGCTGTCATGTGCTTTTCATCAATGAGATTAAGTTGATCAAATCTCGCCTGTATCCATTCTGCTTCATCAAGCTTAACATCAGTCAGAATTCTCAGAGATGGAATTTCGACCTCAACAGGTAGTACTGCATCCATGTCGTATACAAGAGAAAAAGGAGTTGCCCCAGTAGAAGTGTGTACTGAAGTGCGGTAGCCATGCAAAGCAAATGGTAGCATTTCGTGCCAGTCTTTGTATGTTTTCACCATTTTCTAGACGATCTTCTTGATATTTTTGTTCGCTGCCTCAACAGCACCATTCATCTTTGGGCGATATGGTGATGAGTTATGATGCTCGATCTTGAAACTCTCACATAATTCCTTCATCATCTTGTTATTGAGGTTTGAACCATTATCAGTAATGATTTTATTTGGGACCCCATAACGACAAATGATTTCTTTCTTGATAAACCGAGTGACCACTTTGTCGCTACTGCGAAAATCGGCGCCGGCTGAACAGAAGAGTCGCCACCGTGCGTTATTTATCCCAAAGGAGGGAAAGGAAACGCTCAGAGTAAACCTACCGCAAAGACAGGAAAGGAATGGTCATCGCAACCAAAACCTGGGTTCGGGAGTCGGTTACGCAAGGGGAAGGTATTAGCACCCCTCACGTCCGTCGTACTCGACGGGATCCACGCTTATTTTCTGGTACGGATTGTTATTCTATCTATTCTACAGGTCTGGGGTTAAAAGAAAATAAAATGAAAATGACTCGGCAAAGTATCGCACTTTATGCCTACGTATTCTCGTCTGGAACGAGAAATCAGAGTCAACGTAGTTCGCCTACCTACGGGAAAGGAGGGGAAGGTTGCTCGCTAGGATATCGCATCCTATGCCTACGTACTTCCACACTGCATGGAAGATCAGAGCAAACGTAGTTCGGGCCACGTACGACACAAGCTTGTCTTGGTTGATTTTATTCCTTCTAAAAAAGGTTTTTCTGATTAGCAGTCCCAGCGGACAAAAATGACGTCTTGATGAGTTCACACTCTTTTACGGAAGAAGTGTCTTTTATTGTGTTTGAAATTTTATTGTATTTTTCTGTTTGTTTTGAGGAAGAAGAGACAGAACTCTAACCTACGGTTGCGAAGGGAATCAAACTAACCTAGTATTATCATGCATGGGTTAAGACCTAGAGTCTATCATGCTCCTCTCTTGCGCAGAGAGAAACAGAGATCCTAAGGGAATAGACGGAAACAGAAACAATAGCAGATATATACAGTAAAGCAGTAAAATGCATGGATGCAGCAATACAAGCGAGGCAAGGGAGTCCCACTCAACCTCGAACCTAGAAAACAATAGGCAAAAGTGAACAGACTTCACTTTCAACCTAACAGGTTAAACAGCAAACAATACAGTCCAGAAAACCAATCAATACATCAGAAATGAAATACGACAAAAGATAAACAGCATCAGCAGCTCTGCATCAACACCTATCTTCAAGTCATCTCCAGACAGCTATAAGCTTCAGCCAGCATCAATCCCCATCTCCACAGCCTTCAAGCAAGGTCTTTGTCATCAATCTTCAGTATACAATGGCTTTTCTTCAAGTCCTAACCTCCAAGCTGAGGGATCAATCACAAGAGTGAAATGGGTGTTAAGCACTTAGTTGACCACCAAGGGTGGCAAACCAACTGCTACTAACACATAAGATATTTTCTCTCAAGAGTTCTATCCCTTAGACAGTAGCACCAAGCCTTCCAAAGGAAGGGGGTGAGTGTCTTAGAGAGACTCTGCATCACAGAGAGGAATGGAGGCAGTCAAGGCCTTCCATGTTTGAGAATCAAGCTTTCTATTCTAGAGCTCTGCCTAGCTCCTAAACCCTAATCTCCTCAACAGCTGCTAGCAGGAATCTCCTCATCAACTCTGGAAGTTGGTCTTCAAGCTCTGGATCTCCAATGGCTTCATCATCACAGGTCTCCAGCTCTCCCAATCCCCAAGCAATCCCAATACCCATACAGACAAACAATAATCCCCAGAGGGCACACCACACCAATCAATCAAATACAGACAGTAATATACTAATAGCAGTAGGGGAATCCTAGTGATTTCTAAGGGATCTAATAACTACCCATAGTCCCTATAGTCCCATATCTAAAATATTCAATCTCTAAGTCCTAAGGGAAATGATTCAATTCTCCTAAGTCATCACTTAAACCCTAATTTTGTTCATGTTATCCACACCTAAACTAAACACCTAAAATTAAGTCCTAAAAATGGGAACTTAATTGCACATACAAGATACATGTCTAAACTAATCAACCTAAAAAGAAGGGATTAAAAATACTAAAGCATCTTTTAGAACAAAAATTATCAAATTTAAGTATCAAACTAGACTTAATAAAATGCTACTTACAAGAAAAATGCATGAAAAATATTAAAATAAAATAAAATGTCATTTTTATTTTTCTATATTTTTCTAGACAGAATAATGGACCTATAGCAAAAAGAAGGAATTAAAAAACTCAATTTTCCTATTTTTTATGATTTTTTTAAAAGATGAGAAAATATTAAAGAAATTAAAATAACAAAATATGAATAAAAGGGGAGGGGGGTGAGAACAGCAGAAGCGCCCTAGTTGTTTTCAGGTGGTGCATGAACCAGGGGTGCGAACATCAATTAAGGCAAGGCCCAGCACGCTCAGAAAAATGAATTAAAAAACCAAAGAAAAGAAATAAATCCTCGGTGCAGAAAGTAAGGGTTTTACGTGCAAACTTGGATTGGGCCACGGTGGGGGTGCGAGTAGCACAAGAATTGCTGAAGCCCAGGATTCACATTAATGAAACGCAGAGTTTAGATAACTCTGGTTTCCCTCCGTTTCTTACTTTTAATGTCAGCCCTTGGATGAGCCTTCAAAGTCAACAAAATAGAATAATCCGACGGATACTGGTCGTCTTCCCCAAGTGTCGCCTAGGGTTTTCAGAAATCCATGTTCATGCGCGCGTTCTTCATCATCATCGTGCTCACTCGATTCTCAACGAAAATCAAAAATTCCAAGACAAAAAATGATCTACCAATCACCAGGAACATGATCATGCGTGTAGTTTTCTTTGAACCATCGTGCATCCTCCAAACAGAAAGCTTCAAGATCTTGGTACCACCATGTTACACCGAATTCAACCTTGCTAAAACCTAATCCTAATGGCACTAAGCTGCTCTACACGCTACCCTGGTTTCAACAAGCCATTACACATGCATTGACACTCACTAACCAGCATTTTCTTGCTCATCAAAGAACCTAACACCTGTTATTAATCTTCATGAAACTCTCTGAAACTTCATGGAATCGATCACCTAATCAAGTCTAACAGTCCTACACCAAAGATCTAACCTAACTATGCATAATTAAGGAGGTATGGGAGAATCCACCAACCTGTCAAGTATCAATGGTGGAGGTAGTTGCAGGTGGATCCAATGCTTGAAACCCTTCGAGGATGATCTCTAATTGATGAGAAACTTTCTGTTTGCAACAATAGTGGTGATGAGTGCTTGAATTGTGAGATTGGATCCTGCTATGAATTTTGCAATTTCAAACCCTAGAGCTTTGATCTTCCATGTACATGCCTCTGAGCTTGCTGGTTCCCCTTCACAATCTTCAATGGATGATGGATGAAGAAAAGAAGTGATCAGAAATGGAAGATTATGGTGATTCTTGCACTTTCTTACAATGGAAGCAACTATGAAGTTCTCTCTTTTCTCTCCTTCAATGCACCAACCCCTTGCACAAATGGCTTCATTTCATTATATAGATGATGATTAACAGAATGAGAAGTTTCTAGATTGCTCTTGGAGGATTCTAGAAAGTTGTGGAAATTTCAAGGAAGTTCTCATTTGATGATATGTTGAAGATCTCTTATCTCATGCTTGCCCCTTTGTAAACTTGTATTAAAATATCCTTTCATGAGATATTAGGAGTGTATGTATGAAAAACCAAGCTTTTCCTTGCCTTGTGTTAAGTTTTACCAAGTTGCCTTATGATGCAAGAAACAAATTTACAAAGGAAGTCCAATTTTTAAGCCTAAACTAAAACATGTGGCTGAACCAATGTCTCTAAAATGATGTTGGGAATCAATTTGGTATATTGGATGACCCATATTGGATTTGTAGATCTCTCAAACCAATTTTTTATTTCAACTTTTTCAACTTATATGCCTTTTTTAGGTCATTTTTCACCAACTTTGGTCAAGTCTCATTCTATGCATTTAGAAACTTCCATGACTTCTTTTCTTGACTTAAAATGTCATTTTGAGCAACTTTGATGTTGTGAAGTTTTTCATTTGAAGCTTCCTTGTATGAGTTTTAGACATAAGCTAAGAATGACCTGTAATCATCAGATGACCAAAATACCCTTTTCTTGCCAAGACCATAAGTAGAGTTACACAAATCATATGAAGGCATACTATACCATTATAGAAAGCTAAGGCAATTAGAAACAACTCTTATGTTTACCAGAAATTCATTTGAAATCTCCTTGAGGGGTAAAAATTGCTTGGAAGTCAAGTCACTTTTACAGACAAAATTTCAGATACCTCAGATAACCTGTAACTTGCAAGGATCATAACTTGAGTTCTATAAATCTCCTTGATGTCTTCCACCACTCAAATTAAAGGTCTTGAGATCCTCTACAAGTTTCATGTTGACCAAGGATCCATTTGAAGCTTGAATTTTGACTTATCTTGCTTGGAAATTTGACCTAAACTAGGGGATTTTACATAGAAACCCTAATTTAGAAACTCCTCTTCTCCTTGATTTCTCTTGATTTCTTCTTATCACAACACCATATCCTTACTATTCATGTCAAATGATGAACCCCCCATCTCTCCAATAGCCCTTAATGCCCTTCAATCATCCAATTGACCTAGAGTTGACCCAGGGTTGACCCAGATGAAACCCTAGTTGACTGCCTTCAACTGCAATTCTTGTGATCACATCAACAACTTGTCTCCTTCTCCAAATGACTTCCTAAGTCTCCCATGATGTCCACATACTCTCCATGCTCAGCCCACAGCTCACAATTTCTTTGTTGATCCCCAGATACCCTCAGCTAGGAGATAGATGAACTGCTTGATCCATTGACTTCTCAGCTTTCAAATTTCTTCTGAGGACTTGAATGGGATTGAATAACCTCTTGATAGGCTTATAGAGATGAGAATAATGATTGGTCCCCTGTTGGATGACTTGCTATGCTTATGCTATGCAGATGGTTAGGCTATGTACATGACTCTATATGCAAATGCTAATGATATTGAAACATAAACCAAGTGAAGAGAGGTTGGGCAAATTTTAGGGTGCAACAGCTGCCCCTATTCAAGCGACTTGGACCCGATTGGGTGAAGAGCCCGGAGCCTTCATACATTCGCGGTACGAGACGGTTGAATACTAAGAACCCGGAAATTTGCCAACCGCAGAGATAAACCGCATCACTGAATCTGACTGTTTACCGCAACCCACTGATCTCGTGCGGGGATTATTTTTATCAGCCTGAAAAAGACATTATCATTGCAAGAATAAAATTTTGCTTGTCCACGTTAGGACGCCTGTGTTGTCAACACAAAGAAATCTCGATCTAAACTCGTCCACGTTAGGAAAAATCTCGACAGCTTCACTGGGGATGGCTCGTCTGCCTCTCATCGGAAATACATCGTCCATGTTAGGACTAAACTCTTCCACGTTAGGAATAACACCGTCCACGTAAGGAATAACACTTCGTCTGGATCTGTCCGCGTCAGGACTAAACTCTCTGGGTTATGAATACTTCGTCCACGTTAGGACTCACCCTTCCACATTAGGAATACATGTCCACGTTAGGACGCACCTTTCCACGTAAGGAATAACCGTTCCACGTTAGGAATAACATTGTCCACGTTAGGACTCTAACTTGATATGTCCACGTAAGGACTCAATCTTTCCACGTAAGGAACAAACTCATCATTTCCACGTAAGGAATCAATCTTTCCACGTCAGGAGCAAACTCATCATTTCCACGTAAGGAATCAATCTTTCCACGTCAGGAATGCTATCTTTCCACGTAAGGAATAAATCTGATATGTCCACGTAAGGACTCCAACTTGATATGTCCACGTAAGGACTCAATCTTTCCACGTAAGGAATCCATCTCCTTTCCACGTAAGGAAACCAATCTTCTTCCACGTAAGGAATCATCTTCTTTCCATGTAAGGAATAACTTCTTTTTCCACGTAAGGAACATACTTTCTTTCGATTTGTCCACGTAAGGACTCACATGTCGACTTGCTGAAGAGTTGTCCACGTCAGGACTCAGGCCCCTTCGACCCATTAGGGAAGTGAGACTTGTCCACGTCAGGACTCATATCTCAACCTACTGAAGTAATAGAACCTGTCCACGTCAGGACTTGCGCGTCTTCGACTTGCTGGGGAAATAAGACTTTGTCCACGTCAGGACACACACTCTGCCAACAACACGAAGACGGATAAATTGGTCCCCGTCAGGACTCTCGCATCTTGTCATCACGAAGAACTACAAACTTGTCCTCGTCAGGACGCACATTTCACCATCACGAATAAAGCTATCTGCTGGAAATAAATGGCCCACATCAGGACACCAACACGAAGAGTAACCAACTTTGTCCCCGTCAGGACTTCACCTTCGATCAATACCAAGAGATCAAATCCGTCCACGTTGGGACTAACACATATCGTCAAACTGATGAAATGTCCACGTCAGGACCCCCCCACTTCTCTTAGCATACAAAAAAAAACCTGTCAATAAACCCGTCCACGTTAGGACTCATCCTTCCATTGGTCCGCAAACTTCTTATCACTGACGTTACAGCAACTTTGAGGCTGACTCTACTGGGGATATTTGGAAATCAAACTACTGGATGCTTGCTCTAATAACCGGCGGTAGCCTCTAAAGTTCTGGTTCATGAAACCTTTTAATGCTGACGTAACAACAACTTTGAAGGAAACAAATCCGCTGGTCGGACTAGAGAAACTCCAACAAGAAACCCTGGCGGGGAAATAAGTAACTCTGCTTGGGGACAAAGAGAAACTTATCCTGCTGACTCTGTGGGGAGTAGTGCCAAAGCTGACACTTCGTTGAATGTCTCATGCCGAGACTTTGAATGTTTATTGATTCACCTGAGCGAGGGCTCTCTCTACCTACAAAAGGAACAATACTTGAAACAAAAGGTTAGCCATCTTGATTTATGCTTCTAAAATGCGTATGTTTGATACTGACGCAATGCTTCAATCGTCATGGAAATGCTACGCATGTTTATTTGGTGAATGCAAGTGTGACACTATATGCCAATGCAATTGCAGACTCGAACTGCTGGGTACAGAAACTGCTTCAGCAAAATAAATACTGAAGATAATGCCAACTTCGCTGGGGATAGCCAGATGCCACAGAATTATTCCGGCAAAATAAATGCTGGAAGAGTGACGTCGACTCAGTTGGGAAATTGGGAACTTAAACCAAACACCTCGTTGAAGTAATACCCTGGTGGGGAACATAACTCTGCTGGAGGATGGCAGATGCGCCTGGTATGACTGGACTTCTGCTGGAAAGTGAACGGATATCACACGGTATTTTGACAAAATAAGTGCCAGGGCGCACCAACTCTGCCGGGGAGAGCCTTAATCTCCGAGTTCCACTGGGAGGAAAACTCTTGCTGAAAAGAGAACTCCACTGGGGATGGGACGATTCTCTCGGGGAAAATCAACTGACTCCGCTGGGAGAGAGTAAATGACCCTGCGGGGAAAGATGAACTTGTCTGAATACAGCCTACAATCTTGGAATCGCCAATTCTGCTGAGAATAAATGGCTTTGTTGGAGCATGCCTTCTGGATAGGCTACGACTAGCTAGGGAATTCGATCCTTCTTCAGGAGGCACATGCATGACCTGCGTGGGGGTCGAGTCTTTCGTTATTGCAATCTTTTGATCATCTTCCTCGTACGGCTATGAAACCTGCAACAACACAAACAAGACAGGACAAGCCTATGCAACCAAATCAATTCAGGTTAGTGACGTTATTTTCAGTTAATTCAAAGCTTTAGCAATTGTTGGCAAGGGCCAGTGAGGTTATACACATGCTAGTTTCAATAAACTTAGGCGCTTTATCATGCACAAAACAGTAAAGAACCAGCATCAAGTACTGAATAACATATTTTATTGATTGGGCCCCTGAATGGGAGGAGTTTTGTACACGGGATGTAACTCCTGAAAAGAGGAAGCTACACAAAGCAAATATACAAGTATGCACAGGAAGCATAAATATATTGACAAATTAAATTTGTACACATGTCGGCAACGGGATGCAGACGAACATCACGAACTGATCCTCCTATGACTCGTCCGACTCTAATGCTTTCCCGGTATCCACACTTCTGAAGAGATTGTATCCGATAATCGACCCCTCGAGTATATTTTCCCGCACCAATGCTCAACGTAGTATCAAATTCGGACCGCAGTCATTTGCTTTTTTCAAATCCCTAACTTTTGCGTGAACCGCCCTTTACGGGTTTTCAGTTCACCGGGATACCCTTTTTTGCCGAAGCCGCCCAGTGTAGGTTTTTAACTTCGTGGGTGTACATTTTTTCAATTTTATCCCTAACTTTTGCCCGAACCTTTCATTCTGTTTTTGGTTCGCCAGGATGCCCCATTTTTGCCTGGATTCTCTTTTTCTGTCCAGCGGGTCAATTTTCAAGCAAAGTATTTTTTAACTGCGTCCAAATTCACAGGTGACATAAAGTCTTCACCGTCCATGGTGGACAACAATCAAGCTCCTCCTGAAAAGACTTTTCTGACAACGTATGGCCCTTCGTAGTTGGGGGTCCATTTGCCCATGTGATCTGCTTGCGGCGGGAGAATCCTTTTCAGCACAAGGTCGCCCGTCTGAAAGCTCCGCGGATGTATCTTCTTATCATATGCTTTCTTCATTCGGCTCTGGTACAAACGACCGTATGCTAGAGAAGCTAGCCTCTTCTCATCCATCAAACTCAATTGGTTCAACCTGTCTTTCACCCATTCTGCCTCATCTAATTGAACATCTCGCAATACCCTCAGAGAAGGGATCTCAACTTCCAATGGTAATACCGCTTCCATTCTGTATACTAACGAGAACGGGGTTGCCCCGGTTGATGTGCGTACCGTCGTACGATAACCGTGCAAAGCGAAAGGTAGCATCTCGTGCCAATCCTTATAGGTCACCACCATTTTCTGAACGATTCTCTTGATATTTTTATTGGCCGCTTCGACAGCGCCATTCATCTTGGGTCGGTAAGGGGAGGAGTTGTGATGTTCGATCTTGAAATTCTGACAGAGCTCCTTCATCATTTTGTTGTCCAGGTTTGAACCGTTGTCCGTGATTATCCGCTCGGGGATCCCATATCGGCAAATGATATCTCTCTTGATGAATCTGGCCACCACTTGCTTAGTTACGTTTGCGTAAGACGCCGCTTCTACCCACTTGGTGAAATAATCGATTGCTACTAGGATGAACCGATGCCCGTTAGAAGCTGTCGGCTCGATCTTTCCAATCATATCGATTCCCCACATCGAGAACGGCCATGGCGATGACATCACATTCAGAGGACTCGGAGGCACATGAATCTTATCAGCATAAATTTGGCACTTGTGGCACTTCCTTGCGAACTTGAAACAGTCAGTTTCTATAGTCAGCCAAAAATACCCTGCCCGCAGCAGCTTTCTCGTCATAGCATGTCCACCAGAATGCGTACCAAAGGTACCTTCGTGTATTTCCTCCATGAGCAGCTTTGCCTCTCTTTCATCTACGCAACGCAATAGCACCAAGTCGTGGTTCCTTCTGTACAAGACACCATCTGGATTCAAATAGAAATTACCCGCTAATCTCCTGAGAGTCTTCTGATCTTGACTGGATGCCCCAGCCGGATACTCTTTGTTCTTCAGGAAATTAAGGATATCAAAATACCACGGTTTATCATCGGATGCCTCGTCGATAGCAAATACGAAAGCTGGTCTGTCAAGCCGAGAGATAATGATTCGGGGAGCCTCATTCCAGAAGTTGACTTTGTACATGGAAGACAAAGTGGCGAGAGCGTCATCCATTTGATTCTCGGCCCGCGGCACATGATGCAACTCAACCTTGTCGAAGAAAGGCAACAATCTCCTTGCATAGTTCATGTAATGTATCAAATTGGGCTGACGTGTCTCCCACTCTCCTTTGATCTGATTCACCACCAGAGCTGAGTCTCCGTACACGTCCAGATTCTTGATTCGCAAATCAATGGCTTCTTCAAGCCCCATAATACAAGCTTCGTATTCAGCTTCATTGTTGGTAACCGGAAAGGTCAATCGAGCAGTAAACGGGATGTGCGACCCGTGCGGCGTAGTGATGATTGCCCCTACTCCGCTACCGTAAGCGTTCACAGCTCCGTCAAATATCATCCTCCATTTGGAACCCAACTCTGGTCCTTCATCTGGCAACGGCTCTTCACAATCTTTCATCTTTAGGTACATGATATCCTCGTCAGGAAAATCAAACCTCATCGATTGGTAATCTTCAATAGGCTGCTCCGCCAGATACTCAGACAGCACACTCCCCTTTATAGCCTTTTGCGAGACGTATTGAATGTCATATTCAGTCAAGACCATTTGCCAACGGGCGATTCTCCCTGACAACGCCTGCTTTTCGAATACATATTTGATAGGATCCATCTTCGAGATGAGCATGGTTGTATGATTCAGCATGTATTGCCTCAAACGCTTGGCGGCCCAGGCTAGCGCGCAACAAGTTTTCTCAAGCATTGAGTATCGAGATTCACAATCTGTAAATTTCTTACTCAAGTAGTAGATCGCATGCTCTTTTCTTCCTGTCTCGTCGTGTTGACCGAGAACACAACCCATGCTTCCCTCAAGAACTGTCAAATACATAATCAAGGGTCTACCTGCCACTGGGGGTATCAAAATAGGAGGTTCCTGCAAATACTGCTTTATCTTATCGAACGCCTTTTGACAATTCTCATTCCACGTTACAGCTTGATCTTTCTTCAATAACTTGAATAATGGTTCACACGTGGCCGTTAGATGAGATATGAACCGAGCGATGTAGTTCAACCTCCCTAAAAACCCGCGCACCTCTTTCTCTGTTTTAGGCGTCGGCATTTCTTGAATCGCTTTTATTTTAGCAGGATCGACCTCTATTCCTCTTTCGCTTACGATAAACCCTAGCAGCTTCCCCGATCTCACCCCGAAGGTGCATTTGTTAGGGTTCAGTCTCAGCCTGAACTTCCTAAGCCTTTTAAATAACTTCAGCAGATTCACCAGATGCTCTTCCTCCGTCTGGGATTTGGCAATCATATCGTCAACATAAACTTCAATCTCTTTATGCATCATATCATGGAAAAGAGTCGTCATCGCACGCTGATATGTTGCCCCAGCATTTTTCAAGCCAAAGGGCATCACTTTGTAGCAAAATGTTCCCCAAGGCGTTATGAAAGTAGTCTTCTGCATATCCTCTGGCGCCATTTTAATTTGATTATAGCCTGAAAAACCATCCATGAAGGAGAATACGGAGTATTGAGCGGTATTATCAACTAGCATGTCAATATGAGGAAGCGGAAAATCGTCTTTTGGGCTTGCTTTATTCAAATCTCTATAATCCACGCACATTCGAACCTTGCCGTCTTTCTTTGGCACTGGTACGATGTTAGCAACCCATGAGGGATATTTTGTCACAGCCAGGAAACCAGCGTCCCACTGTTTTTGAACTTCCTCTTTGATCTTCACTGCCATATCTGGTCGAGTTCTGCGAAGCTTTTGTTTGACTGGCGGACATTCTTCTTTCAGCGGCAGACGGTGCACAACCATATCTGTATCGAGCCCTGGCATATCTTCATACGACCAAGCGAATACATCACTATACTCTCTGAGCATTTCAACCAGTCTTCGCTTGATATCGCTCTGCAGTGCGGCTCCGATACGAATATTCTTCTCAACCCCTTCCGACCCCAAGTTGATAATTTCGATGACCTCTTCGTGAGGCAGAATGGCTCTTTCCTCTTGCTTCACCAACCAAGACAGTTCTTCAGGAACGTCACTATCTTCGACAACCTCTTCTTCGGCCTGAAATACCGGGTGCTCGAAGTCGGGACGAGTCATAGGTGGTTCAAGGATGTCATCTGAAAATGTTATCCTGCAAAAGGAATGGTTAAGTGCTTCAAAATGCGTATAAAGCGAATAACCACGTTGCCATTTTATTAAAAAATACAAAACAAGAAAGACAGAGATTACAACATTTGTACATGAAAAAAAACGCCATTTATTTAATGATTAACACGCAATGTTCATAACAACACAGCCCTAAGCAAATCACGATGCCCCGGGCAAGACATCAGATTATTCAACAATTAATAAAGCAAAGCATTACTGTTTAAGAGTCACAGGAACAAGCTCCTAAATAGACCAGTTGCACAGTCCCTGTCCTGGCGTGCTTGGCTGAATCCAGGCATCCATATCACAGTCGTTGTCTCCTTCGTCAGACTCCGAAGTGACATTGATGGTTTCATGACATACTCCTCTAGCAGAGATGGTTATTGGCCCTCTGAAACGGGGTGCTCCCACAGCAGGTGTTGATGACGACGGTTGGTATCCCAGCCCGAATCGGTCCATCTTCACAGGAATATCCAGCACTTTGCCCCAGCCCGTTGCTTCTCCTGCCTCCACCAGAGCTTGGGCTTCTTTATACGACGAGACAACTATCTCTGACACTTTGCTCGGCCCGGGACCTTTGTCCTTGATACGCAACCCCTCAAATGCCTGGCAGGGTGTTTCGTGGATCTCTCCGTCGACCTCCACATATTTAAATGACGACAAATGGCTGACCAGGATGTCTTCTTCTCCGCATACGGTGACTATGTTGTCTCCGACCATATATTTCAACTTCTGATGCAGGGTAGACGTGACTGCCCCAGCCCCATGAATCCAGGGTCGTCCGAGCAGGCAACTATACGCAGGCTGTATATCCATGATATAAAATTCAGTGGCGAACACCTCCGGCCCCACCTGTAGAGGCAATGTTATCGATCCAAAGACTGTTCTTCGCGTGCCATCAAACGCTCTGACTACCAAGTCACTGGGCGTGCACATGATTCCCCTGACATCTAGCTTCATCATCGCTTTCTTGGGCATCACATTCAGAGACGATCCGGTGTCGACCAATACATGCGACATTACTGATCCTCTACATTCGACAGATATGTGCAGCGCCATATTATGATCTCTCCCCTTTGGGGTCAAATCGAAGTCGGTAAAGCCCAAGCTGTGGCCGGCATTCACATGTGCCAGCACTCCTTCCAGCTGATTCACGGAGACGTCTTGGGGTACAAAAGAAGTATCCAGGACTTTCAACAAAGCATTTCTGTGAGCTTCCGAACACAAGAGCAACGACAGTATAGATATCTTGGACGGCGTCTGTTGCAGATGCTCCACAATCTTATAATCACTTTTTCGAATCAAGCGCATGAACTCTTCTACGTCTTTCGATGCCGCTTCTTTGTCGCTTGCTTGCACTGGGACATTCTCGACCATCTTCCCCTTTCCTTTTGCTAGTCTTTCGGCCTCCACTTCAGGTGATATGAAGATCCTACCACTCCTTGTCATACCTCCTGAACCAACAACGTTGTCTACAGTCTCGGCTGGCTGCTTATTAACATCAATCTTTATTCCGTCACAATACACCTCCAACCCATATGACCATGGGACTGCTTTTGTGTTCTCGTACGGGATCGGTCCGGCCTTAGTTATGGTGATCGGCGGTCGCTGAGCCGGTGCTGTTATAGTGATTGTCTTCCGATGAATCGTTACAGTGGCCACATCACTCTGATCATCTGCTACTGCCCCTGCAGGCTCTTCAGTTGCTGCTCGGTCAAACTGCAATGTGCCTCCATCAATTAGAGCCTGAATGCCTTTCTTCAAATCATCACACCCCCAGCTAGGGTCCAGCATTCTAAGCAATACTCGTCACATCCTGGATAAACACCCCCTAGTAACAATCTGCTTTTTATCTCTCTCAGCGGCGTCTTTAAATCGTCGACATTCATAATCAGATTCAACCCTTCCTCAGTCAGAATGGCGTTTGCCCCATGATTAGGCATGGGTTTCTGCACTATATTCGGACCCGCCATTCCGAAATTGATAGCCTTGCTATCTAATAAATCCTGCACAACATGCTTAAAAGCATGGCAACCCTCTACATCGTGGCCCGGAGCCCCAGAGTGGAACTCACAGTGCCTGCTTGCATCATAGCCATACGGAGGAGTTCCCGTTATAGGTGCCAGAGTTCTCTTCTCTACCAAATTCAGACCCAACAATGTCTGCAACAAATCAGTATACGTTGAGGGAGGCTTCTCAAATACTCTTCTTGGTTTACCACCCTGGAATCTTCGCTGAGCCTGCTGTGCCCCCTGCTGTGGCTGCGGCTGCTGCTGTTGCTGTTGCTGTTGTTGTTGCTGTTGTTGTTGCATTGGCTGCTGCTGAAACGGTTGTTGTTGATATGGAATAGTAACACTCGCCACCTGCTGCGGCTGATGATATTGGTTCCGACCTCTGCCTCGGCCTCGGCCTCGGCCTCCAAACACTGCGCTTGCCTCGCCCTGACGGCGCCCACCAAAAGCCTTCCTATTACTGCAAGATGCAGTTGATTCCTCGACTTGGAACTTTCCCTGCTTAATGTTACGTTCAATCTTTTCTCCCATCAGAATCAAATCTGAGAAATTGGCCAGAGATGTATGAAACAACTTGTCATGGAACATGCCTGTGAATGTGCCGACGAACATGTCATTCATTTCTTTGTCTTCTAAAGGAGGACGGACCCTAGCAGCCATGTCGCGCCATCTTTGCGCGTACTCTTTAAAGCTCTCATCCTTTTTCTGAGACAGCCCTGCCAATTGGACCCGGTTGGGTGCCAAGTCGCTGTTATACTTGTAGTGAGCTACAAATGCCTCTGCCAATTGCTTCCATGTCTTGATATTAGTTGGCTCCAACCCCATGTACCACTCTAGGGAAGGGCCTGACAAACTATCTTGAAAGAAATGCATTAGCATTCTCTCATCAGTTGAATATGCAGACATCTTTCTGTAATAAGCTCGTACGTGCACTTTTGGACATGTGTCCCCTTTATACTTATCAAACGTAGGAGCTTTGAATTTGATTGGCACCCTCAAGCCAGGTACCAGGCCCATTGCTGACATGTCTAAGCCCACAGCACTTTGGCTCAGGACTCCCCTCATCTGCTCTTCTAGCATTCTGATCTTCTGGGAGTTATCCATCGGCCCTTCGAAACCTCCGCCGGAGAAAGCGTCCTCCTGCTGATCTTCTTTCCACATACCATCCCCAGCTCCATACCCATCATATCCATTATTGCGGCCCGCTCTAATCTGATTCATCACTGGGCCTCGGCCTCTGTTGCCGTACCCTTGAACACCTCCAGCAGGCCCAAAAGCCATTAACCCAGCGCCGTTTCCATTTCCGAAACCTCCGTAACCCTGATTGGCCACACCATAACCATCTTGCCCAAAGCCTTGAGCATTGAAACCATATTTCCCAGCGTTATCGAATCCCTGATCGTTGAACCCGAATCCAGCATTGCCAAAGCCGTTGCCTCCCATATTATCACCCAAGTTGACATCACCAAGCCCAACGTTATGGATAGCAGTCTCGTTCCCAACTCCGACGTTACCGTTCCCAGCAGCGGTAGCGTTGTTGACATTAGCAGCAGGTATATTGACTACAGGTGGAGCCACTGGCGTGGGAGTGCCATCTCCATGAACAGTATCGACTCGTACAGACTGATGATCCTCGTTACCGTGACCGACGTTTCTGACCAACAGAGGCTGCACCATGGCTTGCAAATTCTCCTGACCTTTTGCAATAGCTTCCATGGTCTGCATAAAGAGAGCTAGCTTTTCGCGAACATCCTGCATCTCGTTCTGCATTTGATCCATGATTCTTCGACAGTTGGTGCGAGTGGAATAGCGGTGCGGGTGCTGATCTGCAATCCTGGAAAGTACCTGGTACAGAGCAGGAAATAAGACACCATCCAAAGATTACCTGTAATGCAATATGAATATGAATGCAATGCAACGTGTGTCTGTGCATTAGGGAAATTCATTCCCCGATTCTAGTGTGAAGGTGCTGGTGCAATGACAGTGCTAGCAATACAAAGATCGGAGTTGAATCACAGAAAGCCTCATATATTGCAGATAAACCAGTAAGCCCGGAATACAATATCACTGAGAGTACAATAAGAAGGCATGACCTCAACCAACAATCCTGGTGATGGTCAGCACTATGCAAATAAAGCATACAAGTTACTACATGAAATGATCAAACACTCCCATAAGTCTGGTATTCTTCTAGCAACTTCTTGGTCTCCGGATGACTTGGTCGAGCAAGCAACCCTTCAACAAGTTGGTTCCTTCTCTTGAGAACACGCCGCACGTCTTCAGCAGTTTCCTCCCATGCCCCTTCTCCGAAGCGGTCCTCTAGTTTACGCTTCTGAGACACAGCTTCATCTCTGCCTTTGATGGCCTTGTTTAGTGCATTCTGGAGACTATACCGGGTCATCACTTCTTCTTCACACTTCTTGATGCTGGACTTTAACTGCTCTTCGAGGTCGGAAATTTGCTGCTTCAACTTATCCTCCCTCTTCTTATTGTTGGTGAGCGTAGCATTCCAAGTCTTATTGCAAGAAGAGATCTCTCGGTGTGCTGCGTCGAGCGCCTTCTTTTTGGATTCCAGCATGTCATGGGAGCTTCTGAACTCTTGCCCCAGACGTTCGTGCTTCTTCCTCTCCTCAGTTAACTCAGCCCCTAATTTGTTCATTAGCTCAATCTACTGTTGGAAAGCATGCACGGCCTTGTTTTTCTCACTGCGTATCTGGGCTAGCTCCTGCTCTAACCCTTCGTTGATCTTCATCAAGGCTTCTTTTTCTTTCACAACTTGCTCGTAGGCCTCCCTAGAAACAGTAGTGGGCTCTGCTACCGGAATGGGAACAAGGATTGGTGCATCTGGAAATGGCATCCGCAACTGACTTGCTCTCTCCTGGATCCAAACTCTGTAAGGTGCATAGGCCTGACAGTCATTCTTCCCTAACAACGGCTTCCCTCTTCGGTTAATACGCGTCCAGGCATGCTGCAGCTTGGCTAATAACTCCCCCTTCAAATCACCGGTGAAGTACAGAGATTCCTGTACTTCCTCCTCCTTGGGCGGGTTCTTCAGCGCATATCCGAATTGGCGAATGAACAGAGAAGGGTTGTAATTGATACACCCTTTCCTCCCTATCAACGGAACATTAGGGTACCCAGAACAACTGAAGATAAGCTCAGATCCCAGCAGATCTCTATCAAACCATTCAACGTCTTCGGAAGATAACCTCATCAGGCGCTCCGGCCAGCCAACTGGGACTGTAGTCTTTATGACAGATCTTCTCTTAGGAAGGTGGCTCTCAAACCACATATCCAGCAATGGTGCACAGAAATGAACATTCTTTCCTCTTCCCTTCTCATTCTTGTAATGCAGTGAGTGGTAGAAATCTCCGAGCAAGGTCGGTACAGGATTACCAGCGGCAAACAAGTAGAAGACATCGAAGTCCACAAAATTCGGTACATTGGGAAACAATATTATGCCGTAAATGCACAGAGCCAGCACAACATTGAAGGCAATCTAGCACCCGTTCTTAGCGTACTCCTGGGCTTTACCAATCAAGAACTGGAGCGAGAAGCCTGGCACTCCACGGGAAACAGTAGTCAACAGTTCAAAAGCATCCACATGCAAAGCTTTTGCCAAGTCTTCCGGCTTGGGCTTAACGCCAGAATGAATGAATGGAACCTGGTTCTGCACGGGTAACTTAGTAAACTCCACATACTCCTCAATGGTAGGCCCCATAATGAAATCAGCAAACGTAAAACATCTCAATGCGGGATCATAGAATTGCATCAAAGCGTACAGCCCATCTAGCTCTATCTCCGTGGGTTTGCGCACCAATCTCAATAGTCTTCCATAGCTCATTCTGAAGCTCCTACGAACATCCTCATCAGCCAGAGAGATCAACCCAAGCAGGGGAACAACATCAGGAGTAGGCAATTTGTAAGCAACTGTCCTTCTTAAGCTGGCCATGACCAATCACTCAAAAATCCGGACACTAGAACTAGGGAAATGCAAATGCACCTGCAGCACAAACACACGTTAGTGGGATGCAATGATGATGGGTATGCAAACAAATGCAATGCAAGTGACATGCAACAGGGACCAAATGCCGTAGTTGAATAGCCTGAACCATGTCAAGAAGTCTCAGATAGATTCTCTAGAAGTCCTCAAACCCTGGTCTCAGATAGACCTAACACAAAGCTCCCCCACTGGTCTCTGACAGACCTCAAACAAAAACTATCACTGGTCTCTGGTGGACCTTAAATCATATCTCGAACTGGTCTCTGACAGACCTTAGAACTCTCCAAATGGTCTCTGACAGACCTCAGAACTCTCCATAAATATTCAAGATCTCCGATCAAGAAATAACCGGTGTCTGAAGGTCTAGTTACCTGCATAACCCCAAACCCTCTCACAGGTGGATGTCCTAGTAACTGACAAAGGTATGGCATCATATGCGGTCGTCGGCGTCACAGACTTTCAGGGTTGATGATACGATTCCCAGAAGGAGTGGCATCATCAAATCCTGAAGAGGCCTCACTTAGCCAACTTCCAAATGATTGGTTCCCAGAGTTGACAATTCAACTAACCAGCAACCCACGCCAACCAAAGGAAGGGGCAGGAGGCCAACCAGAGGAACCTCGTCTGAGTGTAGATTTCGCGGGACACCAAGGCAAGCAAAGCAAGCGGGCGCCCACTAGTCTCTACTCTAAGTCTAAGGTGCACTCAAGCCCAGGTCCGGCTTCTCACTCAATATCAGAACACCCATCACAACCCCCAAATACAGCAATAATGACAATAATAATATGCTGAAAGTAAAGGTCAGAAATATAAATCCATACAAAATCCTCGACGGGAAAACAAGCGTTAGGAATGACTCTCTTAAGGGACGTTGGATCCCAAATGCATAAGAACCATCGCAGTCCTTAGCAGCCAGGGGACGTTGGATCCCCAGCAGAGTCGCCAGCTGTCGCTACTGCGAAAATCGGCGCCGGCTGAACAGAAGAGTCGCCACCGTGCGTTATTTATCCCAAAGGAAGGAAAGGAAACGCTCAGAGTAAACCTACCGCAAAGACGGGAAAGGAATGGTCATCGCAACCAAAACCTGGGTTCGGGAGTCGGTTACGCAAGGGGAAGGTATTAGCACCCCTCACGTCCGTCGTACTTGACGGGATCCACGCTTGTTTTCTGGTACGGATTGTTATTCTATCTATTCTACAGGTCTGGGGTTAAAAGAAAATAAAATGAAAATGACTCGGCAAAGTATCGCACTTTATGCCTACGTATTCTCGTCTGGAACGAGAAATCAGAGTCAACGTAGTTCGCCTACCTACGGGAAAGGAGGGGAAGGTTTCTCGCTAGGATATCGCATCCTATGCCTACGTACTTCCACACTGCATGGAAGATCAGAGCAAACGTAGTTCGGGCCACGTACGACACAAGCTTGTCTTGGTTGATTTTATTCCTTCTAAAAAAGGTTTTTCTGATTAGCAGTCCCAGCGGACAAAAATGACGTCTTGATGAGTTCACACTCTTTTACGGAAGAAGTGTCTTTTATTGTGTTTGAAATTTTATTGTATTTTTCTGTTTGTTTTGAGGAAGAAGAGACAGAACTCTAACCTACGGTTGCAAAGGGAATCAAACTAACCTAGTATTATCATGCATGGGTTAAGACCTAGAGTCTATCATGCTCCTCTCTTGCGCAGAGAGAAACAGAGATCCTAAGGGAATAGACGGAAACAGAAACAATAGCAGATATATACAGTAAAGCAGTAAAATGCATGGATGCAGCAATACAAGCGAGGCAAGGGAGTCCCACTCAACCTCGAACCTAGAAAACAATAGGCAAAAGTGAACAGACTTCACTTTCAACCTAACAGGTTAAACAGCAAACAATACAGTCCAGAAAACCAATCAATACATCAGAAATGAAATACGGCAAAAGATAAACAGCATCAGCAGCTCTGCATCAACACCTATCTTCAAGTCATCTCCAGACAGCTATAAGCTTCAGCCAGCATCAATCCCCATCTCCACAGCCTTCAAGCAAGGTCTTTGTCATCAATCTTTAGTATACAATGGCTTTTCTTCAAGTCCTAACCTCCAAGCTGAGGGATCAATCACAAGAGTGAAATGGGTGTTAAGCACTTAGTTGACCACCAAGGGTGGCAAACCAACTGCTACTAACACATAAGATATTTTCTCTCAAGAGTTCTATCCCTTAGACAGTAGCACCAAGCCTTCCAAAGGAAGGGGGTGAGTGTCTTAGAGAGACTCTGCATCACAGAGAGGAATGGAGGCAGTCAAGGCCTTCCATGTTTGAGAATCAAGCTTTCTATTCTAGAGCTCTGCCTAGCTCCTAAACCCTAATCTCCTCAACAGCTGCTAGCAGGAATCTCCTCATCAACTCTGGAAGTTGGTCTTCAAGCTCTGGATCTCCAATGGCTTCATCATCACAGGTCTCCAGCTCTCCCAATCCCCAAGCAATCCCAATACCCATACAGACAAACAATAATCCCCAGAGGGCACACCACACCAATCAATCAAATACAGACAGTAATATACTAATAGCAGTAGGGGAATCCTAGTGATTTCTAAGGGATCTAATAACTACCCATAGTCCCTATAGTCCCATATCTATAATTTTCAATCTCTAAGTCCTAAGGGAAATGATTCAATTCTCCTAAGTCATCACTTAAACCCTAATTTTGTTCATGTTATCCACACCTAAACTAAACACCTAAAATTAAGTCCTAAAAATGGGAACTGAATTGCACATACAAGATACATGTCTAAACTAATCAACCTAAAAAGAAGGGATTAAAAATACTAAAGCATCTTTTAGAACAAAAATTATCAAATTTAAGTATCAAACTAGACTTAATAAAATGCTACTTACAAGAAAAATGCATGAAAAATATTAAAATAAAATAAAATGTCATTTTTATTTTTCTATATTTTTCTAGACAGAATAATGGACCTATAGCAAAAAGAAGGAATTAAAAAACTCAATTTTCCTATTTTTTATGATTTTTTTAAAAGATGAGAAAATATTAAAGAAATTAAAATAACAAAATATGAATAAAAGGGGAGGGGGTGAGAACAGCAGAAGCGCCCTAGTTGTTTTCAGGTGGGCCATGAACCAGGGGTGCGAACATCAATTAAGGCAAGGCCCAGCACGCTCAGAAAAATGAATTAAAAAACCAAAGAAAAGAAATAAATCCTCGGTGCAGAAAGTAAGGGTTTTACGTGCAAACTTGGATTGGGCCCACGGTGGGGGTGCGAGTAGCACAAGAATTGCTGAAGCCCAGGATTCACATTAATGAAACGCAGAGTTTAGATAACTCTGGTTTCCCTCCGTTTCTTACTTTTAATGTCAGCCCTTGGATGAGCCTTCAAAGTCAACAAAATAGAATAATCCGACGGATACTGGTCGTCTTCCCCAAGTGTCGCCTAGGGTTTTCAGAAATCCATGTTCATGCGCGCGTTCTTCATCATCATCGTGCTCACTCGATTCTCAACGAAAATCAAAAATTCCAAGACAAAAAATGATCTACCAATCACCAGGAACATGATCATGCGTGTAGTTTTCTTTGAACCATCGTGCATCCTCCAAACAGAAAGCTTCAAGATCTTGGTACCACCATGTTACACCGAATTCGACCTTGCTAAAACCTAATCCTAATGGCACTAAGCTGCTCTACACGCTACCCTGGTTTCAACAAGCCATTACACATGCATTGACACTCACTAACCAGCATTTTCTTGCTCATCAAAGAACCTAACACCTGTTATTAATCTTCATGAAACTCTCTGAAACTTCATGGAATCGATCACCTAATCAAGTCTAACAGTCCTACACCAAAGATCTAACCTAACTATGCATAATTAAGGAGGTATGGGAGAATCCACCAACCTGTCAAGTATCAATGGTGGAGGTAGTTGCAGGTGGATCCAATGCTTGAAACCCTTCGAGGATGATCTCTAATTGATGAGAAACTTTCTGTTTGCAACAATAGTGGTGATGAGTGCTTGAATTGTGAGATTGGATCCTGCTATGAATTTTGCAATTTCAAACCCTAGAGCTTTGATCTTCCATGTACATGCCTCTGAGCTTGCTGGTTCCCCTTCACAATCTTCAATGGATGATGGATGAAGAAAAGAAGTGATCAGAAATGGAAGATTATGGTGATTCTTGCACTTTCTTACAATGGAAGCAACTATGAAGTTCTCTCTTTTCTCTCCTTCAATGCACCAACCCCTTGCACAAATGGCTTCATTTCATTATATAGATGATGATTAACAGAATGAGAAGTTTCTAGATTACTCTTGGAGGATTCTAGAAAGTTGTGGAAATTTCAAGGAAGTTCTCATTTGATGATATGTTGAAGATCTCTTATCGCATGCTTGCCCCTTTGTAAACTTGTATTAAAATCTCCTTTCATGAGATATTAGGAGTGTATGTATGAAAAACCAAGCTTTTCCTTGCCTTGTGTTAAGTTTTACCAAGTTTCCTTATGATGCAAGAAACAAATTTACAAAGGAAGTCCAATTTTTAAGCCTAAACTCAAAAATGTGGCTGAACTAATGTCTCTAAAATGATGTTGGGAATCAATTTGGTATATTGGATTTGTAGATCTCTCAAACCAATTTTTTATTTCAACTTTTTTAACTTATATGCCTTTTTTAGGTCATTTTTCACCAACTTTGGTCAAGTCTCATTCTATGCATTTCCAAACTTCCATGACTTCTTTTCTTGACTTAAAATGGCATTTTGAGAAACTTTGATGTTGTGAAGTTTTTCATTTGAAGCTTCCTTGTATGAGTTTTAGACATAAGCTAAGAATGACCTGTAATCATCAGATGACCAAAATACCCTTTGCTTGCCAAGACCATAAGTAGAGTTCCACAAATCATATGAAGGCATACTATACCATTATAGAAATCTAAGGCAATTAGGAACAACTCTTATGTTTACCAGAAATTCATTTGAAATCTCCTTGAGGGGTAAAAATTGCTTGGAAGTCAAGTCACTTTTACAGACAAAATTTCAGATACCTCAGATGACCTGTAACTTGCAAGGATCATAACTTGAGTTCTATAAATCTCCTTGATGTCTTCCACCACTCAAATTAAAGGTCTTGAGATCCTCTACAAGTTTCATGTTGACCAAGGATCCATTTGAAGCTTGCATTTTGACTTATCTTGCTTGGAAATTTGACCTAAACTAGGGGATTTTACATAGAAACCCTAATTTAGAAACTCCTCTTCTCCTTGATTTCTCTTGATTTCTTCTTATCACAACACCATATCCTTACTCTTCATGTCAAATGATGAACCCCCCATCTCTCCAATAGCCCTTAATGCCCTTCAATCATCCAATTGACCTAGAGTTGACCCAGGGTTGACCCAGATGAAACCCTAGTTGACTGCCTTCAACTGCAATTCTTGTGATCACATAAACAACTTGTCTCCTTCTCCAAATGACTTCCTAAGTCTCCCATGATTTCCACATACTCTCCATGCTCAGCCCACAGCTCACAATTTCTTTGTTGATCCCCAGATACCCTCAGCTAGGAGATAGATGAACTGCTTGATCCATTGACTTCTCAGCTTTCAAATTTCTTCTGAGGACTTGAATGGGATTGAATAACCTCTTGATAGGCTTATAGAGATGAGAATAATGATTGGTCCCCTGTTGGATGACTTGCTATGCTTATGCTATGCAGATGGTTAGGCTATGTACATGACTCTATATGCAAATGCTAATGATATTGAAACATAAACCAAGTGAAGAGAGGTTGGGCAAATTTTAGGGTGCAACACACTTGTTTGGTGACATTGACATAAGACGCGGCTTCCACCCATTTAGTGAAGTAATCAATGGCCACTAAGATGAAACGATGACCGTTTGAAGCAGTTGGCTCGATGCGTCCGATCATATATATGCCCCACATGGCGAAGGGCCAAGGCGATGTCAAGACATTTAAAGGAAATGGAGGCACATGAATCCTATCTGCATAGATCTGACATTTATGGCATGTTTGCACGTGACGGTAGCAATCGGTCTCCATTGTTAACCAATAATAACCAGCCCTCAAAATCTTCTTAACCATCGTGTGTCCACTGGCATGCGTACCAAAAGAGCCTTCATGGATTTCATTTATGATTCGGTCAGCTTCGTGTCTATCCACACATCTGAGCAGGACCGAGTCATAGTTCCGCTTGTAAAGCACATCTCCGCTTAAGAAGAATTTGGAGGAAAGCCTCCTTAAATACTTCTTGTCTATGATGGAAACATTTTCTGGATATTCTTGTTTTTCTAGATACCTTTTGATATCATAGAACCAAGGTTGATCGTCGATTATTAGCTCTGCTTCCAGACAGTGGGCAGGCTCGTCAAGATATTCAATGCGGATAGAGGGTGCCTCGTTTTTCCATTTAACTTTGAACATGGATGAATATGTGGCAAGAGCGTCTGCCAATTGATTACTTTCCCTAGGGATGTGGTTGAAAGTAATCTCGTCAAAGTATGGGATTAACTTCAAGACGTGATCCCGATATGGAATCAGTTTGCTATCACGTGCTTCTCAATCACCTTTGACTTGACTGATCACTAATGCGGAGTCCCCATACACTTCCAAAATCTTGATTCCATGATCAATAGCGGCTTCAATTCCGAAGATACATGCCTCATATTCTGCCATATTGTTGGTACACTCGAAACATAACCTTGCGGTGAATGGAATATGGAAACCAGTAGGAGATGTGATGATTGCCCCTATTCCATTGCCTTGAGCATTGGCGGCGCCATCGAACACGAGCGTCCATCGCGATCCTGGTTCGGGTCCGTCATTTGGTCCTAATGTTGCATAGTCTCTGACAAACATGATGTCTTCATCAGGGAATTCAAAACGCATGGGCTGGTAATCTTCCATAGGTTGGTGAGCAAGATAGTCAGATAGCACACTCCCTTTGACAGCTTTTTGTGAGACGTACTGGATGTCATATTCAGTTAGTACCATTTGCCAACGAGCCACTCGTCCGGTGAGAGCAGGCTTTTCAAAAATGTACTTGACCGGATCCATCTTTGATATCAACAATGTGGTATGGGTCAACATATATTGCCTTAGGCGTTTGTCAGCCCATGCAAGTGCGCAACATGTCTTTTCCAACATTGAGTATCTCGTTTCGCAGTCGGTGAACTTCTTGCTTAGGTAGTAGATAGCGTGCTCCTTTCTACCTGTTTCGTCATGCTGTCCCAACACACATCCCATGGATTCTTCCAGAACAGTTAAGTACATGATGAGAGGTCTTCCTGGCACGGGAGGCATCAAGATCGGTGGCTCTTGCAGATATTCTTTAATTCTCTCAAATGCTTTCTGGCAGTTGTCATTCCACACGATTGCTTGATCCTTGCGAAGCAACTTGAATATTGGCTCACATGTGGCTGTTAGGTGAGATATGAATCTAGCGATGTAGTTTAATCTCCCTAAGAAACCACGAACCTCCTTCTCAGTCCTTGGAGCTGGCATATCTTGGATAGCTTTTACTTTGTCAGGATCGACTTCAATTCCTTTTTGGCTCACGATAAAACCTAGCAATTTACCAGATCTTACCCCAAAAGTGCATTTATTCGGATTGAGCCTTAGCCTGAACTTTCTTAGTCTTGTAAACAGCTTTTCCAAATGGATGAGATGTTCCTCTTCAGTTTGGGATTTTGCAATCATATCGTTGACGTACACTTCGATCTCTTTATGAATCATATCATGAAAGAGAGTTACCATCGCTCGTTGATATGTTGCGCCAGCGTTCTTTAGACCAAATGGAATAACCTTATAGCAGAAGGTTCCCCAAGGGGTGATGAAGGTAGTCTTCTCCATATCTTCCGGAGCCATTTTGATTTGGTTGTATTCGGAGAAACCATCCATGAAAGAGAATACAGAGAATTGGGCTGTATTATCCACTAACACATCAATATGTGGCAGCGGAAAGTCATCTTTTGGGCTGGCTCTATTCAAGTCTCGGTAGTCGACACACATCCGCACCTTACCATCTTTTTTAGGAACAGGTACAATGTTGGCGACCCATCGAGGATATTTTGATACGGCCAAGAATCCGGCATCAAGCTGCTTTTGCACTTCCTCCTTAATCTTAAGGGCCATGTCAGGTCGAGTTCGTCTCATCTTTTGTTTTATAGGCGGGCAATCCTCCTTGAGTGGCAGTTTATGCATCACAATGTCAGAATCCAATCCAGGCATGTCTTGGTATGACCAAGCGAACACATCTGCATATGTGCGTAGGAGCTCGATCAGTCGTCTCTTCACACTCTCTTCTAGAGCAGCGCCTACCTTGATCTCTTTCTTATCTTCCTCAGTTCCGAGATTGACAACTTCTACTGATTCCTGATGCGGTTGAATGACCTTGGATTCTTGCTTTAATAATCTGGCCAACTCTTCGGGGAGCTCACAATCTTCTTCACCATCCTCATCGGCGTGGTAGATTGGGTTGTCAAAGTCATATGGAACCGTAGCAGTATCATTATCAATGGAATCCAGGGTTGATCTACATGATTGGTGATTTTATGCTTTTATTATTTTTTTTGAGAAAAATGAAAAGAATGAAAAATGCACGAAAACATTGCCATTTATTTATGCAAAAATAAAATAAAAGAAAGACAGGGAACACAATTGAATGCAAAAGTTTACTTCATTCATGATAAAACATTGATTGAAAACATGGGGGCCCTACAAAATAATCCTTATGCTTTGGGCAGAGCATAGGATTTGAAAGGAAAACAAAGAAAATTACTCCTCAATCAAAGTGACCTCCGGTATCTCCACAACAGTCCAATTGTTGATTTGTTGATTTGGTGCCTTGGGGTACACCATACAGACCTCCTTTAACGCATCATCTTCAGCCTCCACGACAGCTACATGATCATCCACCATATGTCCACCGCTTACAAAGGAAAGCGGAGGGATGAGACCTTTTCCTTTGTCCATGATTGTCTTCTGCTGCACTGTATGATTGCCAGAATAACCCAAACCAGTTCTGTTTTTGTTGACGGGAAGTTCCAATACTCTACCCCAACCTTCAGGGTGACCAGCCTCGATTACAGTCTTCGCATCTTTCCATGTGACCATAGGGGATCCGAACCTTTCTGATTTCTTTTCCTCTTTCTTAGCAGGAATCATCTCCACACTTATCACATCAAACGCTTGGAATGGGGTCTCGTGAACTCCCCTCCTATCTCAATATAGCGGAAAGAAGCAAGATGGCTTATAAGAACATCGGATTCGCCCTCAATGACGACCATCTGATTGTTAATCATGAATTTAATCCTTTGATGCAGGGTTGAAGTTACAGCGCCTGCTGAATGAATCCACGGACGGCCAAGAAGGCAGCTATAAGCGGGGGTAGATATCCATTACATAAAATGTAATGATAAAGGTATGAGGTCCAATCTTGATTGGGAGATCAACCTCGCCTATCACAGTTCTTGTAGCTCCATCAAAAGCTTTTACAATGGTTTGACTTGGCTTCATCACAAGTCCTTCAATGATAGCTTGTTCAACGAGCTCTTTGGTAACACGTTCAATGACGATCTAGTATCGACAAGTACTCTAGAGAATACAACATCTACACATTCAATGGTAATGTGTAAGGCCTTGTTATGGTTCTTACCTTCGGGAGGTAGTTCACTATCATTAAAGCTCAAGATATGGGCCGATGCTATATTCCCCACCACTTCTTCAAACTGCACCACTGATATCTCTTCTGGCACATGAGCAGTCTTCAAGAACTTTAACAGTGCTTCTTGATGGGATTTTGAACACATTAACAATGATAGCATGGATATCTTTGAGGGAGTCTGATTGAGCTGATCGATCACTTTATAATCACTTTTCTGAATGATTCTTAAAAATTCCTCTGTTTCATTGGTGCTTGGTTCAACAGTATTTTTCCTTGTATTATCACCGCTATTGACAGGTGGTGGAGCAAATATTCGACCACTTCTAGTGATACCGCCGGTTACCACAATGTTTTCTATGGAGCTGCCAGCTTTCACAACATCTTCATCCACTTTCTCACCCTTAATGTAAACAGTCGGCTCATATTTCCAAGGGACAGCCTTGGTGCTCTCAAAAGGAAAAGGAGCAGGTGTTGATATCACTAACGGAGCAAGTGAAGGAGGAGACAACGGAATTTCTACTTGATCATACAATATCTGCAATGGTTTACGAACTTGATTGTACGGGGTTTGAACAGAATGCCAGTCATAATCACAAGGGATTTCTAACAGCGCATGCGGCTGATCACACGGAATTTCATACGGAATTTACATCGGAATTTGGGTAGAATACCAATCTTCATCACAATGAATTGTTAGAGGGACACATGTTTGTTCATACGGAATGTTCAACAGCTCTTCGTCATAAGAGAACTCCATCGGATCATAGGGAATATCAAGCGTTGCTACTTCTTCAGCCTTAGATATTTGTTCCACTAACAGGACGCCTTGATCTATCAAGCTTTGAATGCCCATCTTCAATTCGAGACAGCTTTGGGGATCTTTCAAACAGTGTCGACAATCCTTGGTACATCTTAGGATAATGTTCCTCAACAACAACTGCTCTTTCACGACTGCTAATGGGGTTTTCAGCTCATCAACATTTGATACCAGCTTCTTCCCTTTTGATTCTTCGACCATGTTAGTAGCATGGTGAGGCATTGGATTATGAGTCACGTTGGGAGTATTTTGGTAAAGTTGATGGCCCTTGAGTCGATGAGATCCTGCACCACATATTTCAAGGCTTTACAATTTTCAATGTTATGCCCGGGAGCGCCAGAATGAAACTCGCATCGGGCGTTCGCGTCATATCCGGGGGGTAGGATAGCAAGGGGAGCCTTCATCTCCCTCAATTGCACCAATGAACCCTTTAGTAAGAGTGGAAGCAACCGAGCGTATGTTGTTGGAATGGGATCAAATCTTTTTTCGGGTCTCCTCTGTCTTGGGGGACCTTGATAATAACCTTGTCGCTGTTGTTGGTAGGGGACTTGAACAGTTGGTTTACTTGCGGATATAGCTAGAGGTTGACTCGGAGTAACAACAGTCGCATGATGATAAGGGCCTTGGTATGCTTTGGCCTTCCCCTTATCCATCAAGGCAGCACTCGCCTCGCCTTCTCTCTTTCTTGCAAAACCTTGGTATGGCTTTTTCAATCCGCCAGAAGCTCCATCAGAAATTTGAATCTTTCCAATCTTTATCATATTTTCGATCCTCTCACCGGCCATCACTAAATCTGAAAACACAGAAGATGTGCATCCAGCCAATCGCTCTAGGAATGGTCCTTGAAGAGTCCTCATGAACATATCGGTCAACTCTCTCTCGAGAAGAGGAGGCTGGACTCTAGCAGCTAAGTCCCTCCACCTTTGCGCGTAATCCTTGAATGCTTCGCCAGATTTTTGGGTCAACCCTTGGAGCTGTGTTCGGTTAGGTGCCATATCAGAGTTGTATTGATAATGTTTTAGAAACGCCTCAGCCAACTCCTTCCACGTCTTGATGTACGTGCCCTACAATTGCATATACCATTCAAGAGATGCCCCACTGAGGCTATCTTGAAAGAAATGCACCGACAATTTTTCATCGTCAGAGTAGGCAGCCATTTTCCTACAATAAGATCTGATGTGAGTCCGGGGACAGCTGGTCCCTTTGTACTTTTCAAAGTCGGGGACTTTGAATTTGAGAGGAACCTTCACACCGGGTACCAAACACATATCTGAAGCATCTAGCCCAAAAGTGCTTGGGCCTTGTAATCCTTTGACCGTCTCTTGCAAAGCAAGTACTTTCTTTTCCAGATCGCTAGTTGGTGCTCCAGAAGTATCTATATCCAAGAATTCAGGAGGGTTGTAGAAACCTTCGTGGACATCCACGTGGATTGGGGTAGTAGCCGTTCCACTACCAGGAGTGTGGACCGCGCCTGTGCCAACAGGAATAGGGATTATTCCACCAAGAACGGGAATTGCAACCACAGGGGTTGGAATGGCTCCATCAGGAGTGGGGATTGAGCCAGCAGTAGTAGGAGTAGGAGTATTGGTAGCATTTTTCTCCATAGCTTGCTTAATCTCTTCTTGACCTTTAGCCATGGCTTGAATGACTTCCATCAGCTGGCCCATCTGAGCCTTCATGTGGACCATCTCTTCCTTGAAAGCGGCTTGATCCTGCTCGATTCGATCCATTAGTAATCTTTGTTTTCCGCGAGTGTAGTAAGGATGCCGGGAAGTCAGCTTGTTTACTGCGAATGGAGGTCAAGTCTTTTTGTATGTTTTGGGTTTTTTATGAGATACAAAATGATGCATATGAAACAAAAATGTTATGCGCAAAGCTCTTAGTAACCTTGTTAATTATCGTTTAAGAATATAAACATTTTCCATTGCAATTAATCAGAAGAGACATAATGGAACAAACAACTTTCATTTCATTAAGGCTCTAGGCCAAATTCAAATACAAAATACAAAAGATACACTTCCTAAACAAATTACAAATCGACTCTAAAAGTGACTCCTTGAGCTCTACGAACCGCTTCCAAATCTGTAACAAGTTCTCCCATCGTTTCCACGCAAAACTTCACAAAGCCGAACACAGGGATAGGAGTGTTTTCAAGAGTCATCACTTGATCAGCTATCTTCAATTTTCGGGGATTTGCTGAAGCACAAAGTTGGAGAATCCCGCCAAGTTCACAAATTTGTTCTTCCACTCCTCATAGAGAATTTGGAGATCATGGATGATGTCATCTCTTTGAAGTACAGCAGCTTCGGCTTGACGACAACTTTCTTCCCAATAATGACAATTATCTTGTAGTGCTAAGTACTGCTCATCATAGATTCCGTCTTTCAATCTTTTGATTTCCTCGATAGCTCTACCCAACTGATACTCCGTTTGTACAAAATCTCGTTGTGCACTTTCTTTCTCCAACAGTGCGTGAGCTAACTGATCTTCACAACCTTTGATAACGCCTTTCAACTGGTGAATCTGAGCTTCAAATTTTTCCCTTTCATCTTTCTTCATCTGGTTGGCGATCCTTACATCGTTTTCTAAGTCTCTAACCTTTCGCCACACTTGGTCTAATTTTTCATTTTCGGTGATCCAAGTCGGCGTTGGCGCTTCTGAGTGCTCCACCAACCCATTCTTTCTTTCCTTTCTCTTCTCTAGCCCTTTTCTTGCTATCCTCGAACTTCTCTTTCAACTCTTTGCTTTTGTCTTCCCAAGCTTCACTTTTCTGCTTAGTCTCGTTGAGTAGAATTCGAAGCTGAGTGTTCTCATCTTCGAGTTCTTGGATCTTAGCCTTAAGTTTCTCCATATCTTCGGGTAAGATAGGCTCGGGTTCAGGATGAGATGGGAAAACAGATGCATCAAAGATAAAAGGTAATCTGACCTCTTTCACTCTCTCTTTCACCCATTTGACATAAGGTTCACGAGCAAGGATGTTCTTCCGCCCATTGTCTGGATTGCCTCTTTGGATGTTTACCCATGCTCTTCTTGCTCTTCGTACAGACGGATCACTTGGATCGGGCGTATTGACAAGGAATGGCACCAAATCTTCTTCCTTAGGAGGGCTATCCATGGAGTGTCCAAACTGTCTCTTGAGTAACACCGGGTTGTAATTGATGCAAACCTCGTGTCCCCACAAGAGGCACGTTGGGAAATTCTCCACAAGAAAAGATAATATCTTTGGTTTCCCATTCCCTCTTGTACCATGTGATGGAACTAGCGGTGAGTGAAGCGAATCTTTGAGGCCATGAGAGTTCCTTGGAAGCAAAAGGACCTTTTTCGGGCATGTGGGTCCTTAGCCACTTATGCAGGAGTGGGGCGCAACAAAGGAACATTCCACCTCCTTTTGTATGTCTTGTATGGAGTGTGTGGTAGAAGTCACCTAAGAGGAAAGGCACAGGATTCTGGGTCAAGAAGATTTCCACAGCTACTTGGTCCACAAAATTTTCCCCATTTGGAAACATCACAATTCCATAGACCAAGAGTGCAAGAATTGCACCACATATTTCCCATTTCTCTTCCTTGGCATACTTCCACGCTTGTTCTTCCAAGAATTTCCTCGAGAAACCCCTAGCTCCTTTGGGTGCCCAATTGGCTATCACATCTGATGTAGGAATCCCTAAGGCAGAAGCCACTTTCTTCAACGTGAACTCTTCTTCGAGCTTGGGAAAAGGATTGCGATCTTTGATGTAGAGGTTCAAAATCTTCTCAAATTCTTCCAAAGTAGGAGCTATCTGAAAATCGGCGAAGGTGAAACAACGGAAAGACGTGTCATAGTACTGAGCCAAGGCTGTGAGAGCTTCAAACTCCACCTTCTCTGTCAATAGATCCAAAATTCTCCCATAAGAAGAGTGAAATTTGTTGTGCTTGATGGGAGTGATCTTGGCACTTAGAGCTTTTAGACTGTCGATTGAAGGATCTTTGTATTTGAAAGTGAAAGTGCTCTTTCGGTCGGTTTTCTTGTTAGCTTCATTGTTCCTAAATTCACATTCATCATGACTGCTTCTGAAAAATGCTTATATCTGCAACAAGAACAAGACACTAAGAGCTTTGTTTTTTTAATTATTTATGAAGTATGTATGTATGAACAGATGCAGAATTCGAGCATACGGGTTCATAAGTCTGTGGTATGGATATGGTCGATACTGTCTGCTTTATGGAAAAGGTTCTCACAAGGTGTGATCTAGGGTTTAAAAGGGATCCCAAAGTCATGGATTCATATGACTGTTCATCATACATGACATGAATATGTCGGAGGATGACTCCATCACATGAATCTCTTTTGGGTGAGGTCCTCGTATCGACCCACATGAGAAGAACTCCCATACTACGAGACACATCGACATTGGGTTCTAGACAAGGATTTCAGAGTCATGGACTTTCTTGACTATTTGTTACGTATGTCAGTCATTGCCAGGCAACAACTCCATCAAGAAAGTCTCTTCTGAACGAGGTCTTCGTATCGATCCACACGAGAAGAGCTTCTCGAGGACCCATACTACGCGGCCATCAATCTTAGTTGGCCAAAGGTTTAGGGTTCTAAAAGGTCCTTAGAGTAATGGATTCTTGAGAAAACGTTGATCAAACACGCCAAGAGCTTGACGGTTCTCATCATTCTCAAATGAATCTACTCTAAGCGAGGTTCTCGTATCGACTATCACAAGATGAGCATCTCGGAAGCCCATACTACTCAACCTCTCCTATCTCAATTTTAACACTCTAGACTCGGGTATAGAGTCTTTCCCTCAAGGTTTGCCACCAAAGTTTTCAATCAAGACCAAGAACTAATGAAGCCAAAACACGGTGAGATACAATTGAAAAAACAAGGAAAGCGATAAACAAGCAAAAAGGAAAGAACCCAAACACGCAAAAACAACTTAGGTTAGGCTTGACTCGCTTAGGAAAAAAGTCCCCAGCAGAGTCGCCAGCTGTCGCTACGCGAAAAATGACACAGAGTCGCCACCCGAATTTTATTTATCCCACGTGGGGAAAGGGAAATAGCGATAAAACCTTTGGGAAAAGAGCGTGGTCATCGCAACCAAGTCTTAGGGTTCGGGAATCGGTTATGCGAGGGAAAGGTATTAGCACCCCCTCACATCCATCGTACTCGATGGGAACCTCCTAGGTTATTTCGCGTGAATGGGTGTTTTATTCTAAAAGTTTGCTTGTTTAAGGAAAAGAGGGATTGGTTTATTTATTTTAATGCTCGCCAAGGATTGTGGCCCTTGTGCCTACGTATCCTCACTTAAAAGAAGTGAAGAATCAGAGCTCCGTAGTTCGGAGGCTTTATGAAATTATTGTTTGTTGGTTGATTTTATACCTTGAAAAAGGGTTTTTTGTATTGACGCCCTAAGGCAAAAATAGTTTGATGAGTTGATGTTGTTTTTAGTTTTTTTTTGAAGAAAATGTGTTCTTGACTAGGATTATACAAAAGACTTTGGATAGAGATGAATGTCTCGAATAACCAAGTCGAGCGCCTTGTATTCGAAACATTCGGAATGAGTGTAGGAGGGTTCCATTCTCATTCCTTCTCCACCACTTTAAAGTTCATGGTGCATAATTCCAATCATATATTTTATTGTGTTTTTTTTTGTATTTTTATGCGAAAAGAGAAACACTTGACGTTGGATCAAGATTTATTGCTTGTAAAGATATTTGAAGTGATGCGATTTAGGTCGATGGCGGTGCACAAGGCATCCGACTTACATGGTCAAAAATGGCTCGATAAAATCGAGAGTTTACTTTTAAAAATAGTTTTTGGAAACAAAGGTCAACAAGGGCCATAACAATATTCACATACAAACATCGTGCAAACATAAGCCACACGGCTAAAAAAAATCGAGACACACAAAAAAAACGGCGAACTCTTTGAAAAAAAATTTTTTAAGGTAAAAACGGATAAAAAAAAAAATATATGGAGGAAACAGTGGTGTGACACGGGTGAAAAAAGTTAATACAGAGATGCAACACGGCCCGGCCGTGTTGTGCTGATACGGCCCGTGTTGCAAAGGCCTGGGGAAAATAACTTCATACAGTAGCGTGACACGGCCCGTGTTGCTGGTCCAGGTCGAAATCTCACTTTTTTTTTATGTTTTCGTTTCGTTTTTGTGGTTCCTTGAGGATGGTTTCTTAGTCCCTTAGGGGATCTTACATGATATACAGTTCAACAAACACATAAAAGAGTAAATGAAATGAATATAAAAGCAAAGAATAAAAAGGAGAAAGATTTGAAGAAAATGGATACCAAGAGCTTTCTATCCTTCTTGCAAGTACTCTAATGACCTTTGTTGGATGTGCTCTCCCCTCTTCACTCTTATGTTGTGAAAGTTTGGTTTCTCAATGATCCTCTTGTGTCTCTCTCTCACTCTCTTCTTTTCTGTTTTTTTTTAGGGTTTCTTGCTAACTATTTTCTGGTTTTTTGCTCTTACTCTTTGCTCTCTATGTGTAGTCTCTACTCTGCTTGCTTCTTGTGTTCTGTTCTGTTTTGATAGTAAGGAATACTATGTTTTCTATGCTTGCTTGCAGCCATTTTTTCACCTTTTCTGTCAACTTTTTCTGCTGTCCTAAAGCCACACACTTTGCACACCTTTTCATCACCAACTTTCCATTCTTGGCAATGTCTTTTTCTTCCTTTTGTGCAGCCCTACTTTTCCCTTCTATTTCTAGTATGACTTGCTGCATTTTTCTGCTGTAGCATACTATACTACTATCCCTCTTTTTGCCCCATTAGTCTCTTGGATGGTATTGCTTTGTATCTTTGCCATGTAGCCAATTGTTACCACTCTTTGACAGCATTTGCAAACTGATATTTAGCAAGTAAATATATCATTTGCATGCTATTTCCTTGACTTTGTGACATAAAAAATGATCTTGTAACATAGTACATGTTGTCCTCTTCATTTTGTGACATGTAGTAATTCTTCAACTCTTGCATGGGGTTGTTTTGCCTATGATTGAACATGCATAATCTTGGCCCATAAACATTCCAATGTTGATTTAATTCTTGCATATTTCTTGGATGTTTGTGAGCATAATGTAGCACATGAAAAAAATGGTGTAGTATGAAGAGTACCATATCATAGATTTGATTAAAGACTTGAATGAAGATTTAGAAATAGATTAATTTCTAAACATTATCTAGAGTTGGAATTTTTGTAACAAATGACATGATTGTAATGTCACAAAATTCCTCTTAGTATTATTTTTATATCCATTCATAAATCTTGAATTTTGGATGATGGATTCCCTCATGTGCTTAAAAATGAAATCTTGAATTATGCATTGATGATCTTGATTCATGCCTTAATAATTTGCAACTCCACTTATGCCATAAAAATAAACATGTATGAAGGAGCTTTGGATTTGGCCTAGCATTCATGTCTATTAATATTTATCTTGAATATCCTTGTATTTTGTCAAGTAACTTCCCCTTGCCGAAATTTTCATGAGTAGACTTTTTTCCTTAGATCAAACCTTAGGTGATGAACCTTTTTTCATGTAGTCCGAAAATAGACAAGTTACAACCAAACGGCCTAGTTCGTACCTTGTGAACCCGCATGCTCGATACGCAATAGAATGATGTATGATATGCCGAATGTAGGGTATAAAAGGCTAACGGTGAAAATGAGGGTGTGACAACAACAAGCATGGATCCTATTTAGTACAACGGACGTGAGGGGTGCTCATACCTTCCCCTTGCATAACCGACTCTCAAACCCAAGATTTGGTTGCGATGACCTTGTCTTTTCCCATTCTTTTAGGTTCTCTCTTTGGGATAAATTACGTTCAGTGGAGACTCTTCTGTTTATTTTTGTCGACCTTCTTCGCAGTTGCGACACATTGCTCCTTTAAAATGATTTGTGTGATAGCAGTGGATATCTCTTGGTGTTGATTCTCAAGCTTCCTAGCTATTTGACCAACTTGCATTTCAATATTCTTGAGTGATTCTTCAGTCCTTTTTTTTTGTTCTCCATAGACATTTGCATAAACTTCATCAAGGTGGCTTCCAATTTTAATATTTTGTCTGGTTGTGGAAAATTCTGCGACTGTTGATAGTAATTCTAGTAAGATTCTGTATTCTGTCTCCAATCTTGGACATAATCTATGTTGTTTGCGTACGGATACCCTTGGTAATATTGGTATGATTCTTGTCCATGTTGTCATAATTCCATGTAATTTTCTTCTAATTTTGATCTTTTAATTGCAGCCTTGGACTATTGTTTGAAGAGGGTTGATGCAGAACTTTTACCTTTTGGTGTTTCTTAGCTTGCTTGTGCTTCACTTGTTCTTATGATACATGATTTTTCATACAAGAAAGCATAATTCTAACACAACAAAAGTGGTTAGCAACAAACGTAAAAGAATATATACAATATTAACAAATACACAATAACTTAAAACGATAAAAATTGTCGCAACGACAAGTAATATCTAAACGCCAGTCCTCGGTAACGGCACCATTTTGATGTTGAGTAAATAAAAAAAGAAAGTATTTAGTATCGTATCCACAGAGACTGACACGATATCACCAACGATTTAAGACAATCGTTATCGTTTTCAAGTTTAATCAAATGGTTTTATTAAAGTAAACTGAATGTAAAACCGTAATTTAATAAAGTAAAGTTTAATTGATAAGAAAACTTGTCAGGATTGAAATTCTTCTACCGTGCACGTATGACTTAATTGATTACTCTTATATAAACTTGCTTTTTATTTCTTACCTTCACCAATCAGTCACAACCACATATATGTCTATGCATTTGTTGAGATTTGAACTGTTTAGTTTAATCGATGATTTCTCAATCTATTAAACAAACCAATCGCATTAAGGACTGAAGTTTGTTTATGAAAATTAAACCCTAATTCTATGTCTAGCAATTAGTGTTTAACTAATTATAATCTTAAAACATGATACGAACGTATTTCTCAATCATAATTCGCATCCAAAAGTTTGATCGATAAAACTATGATATAATCGATAATTATGAATAACAAGATTTCATTAAAGACATAATTAATAAAGATACATACGATTACGATAGATTATTTCCAATCTCAACAAGAGAAGAGTTTAGCTATCCATTATCATGATAGCTTGTACAAAAATATAGAATTAGAGATGAATCAGCATCAACAATGATTTCTCTATTCTTGATGTGTATCCAGCTTGATTATTCTATTATCTTCCCTTACAATCTATTACAAACTATTTGTTATCTATCACAATATCATGTTCTATTTTTATCCAAGATGATCCTCAAAGTGTTATGTTGCACTCTTTTTATACTGCCTGAGTTGAAGTAACTTCGCTATGCGAAGTGCTGCTCGCGACGCAAACTTGTCTCACTTCCTCTCACTACACTCGCTTCAAGCGAAATTCTGAGGATTTGGTTATGTCTCTTTTTTGCTGCTGCTTGCTTTCTCGTCACGTTACGAACTTTGTTTTCTTCTACTTCGTGTATAGAGACCTATTGATTGCGGTGCAAAGTTTGCATGGCATGACTTCGATTTTTGCTTCAACTGATGTGTTCCATAGTCTTTTCCTGCACATACATAACCATATTCAAGAGTAACACATTTTGGATCATGGTTAATAAAATCTCATCATTTTTAAGTAATGGATGTGGCAAATTGTTAAGTTTTGATTAAAGAATTATTAGCATTTGAATCTCTATCAACAACGCATGTGTTTATTAACTTAAACATGTTTTTGTCAACTCCATTGAATAGGGCATTCAAGGTTTTGGAGTTTCTAATAGCAGCCTCATCTTCTTTCTTGGTCGAATCCTCTTTGGGCTTCAGAGTTTCCTTCCCATATTCATCTTCAATCACAAGATATTCTCAACCCTTGATGATAGCTTTCTAGGCTTTGCTATCCATGGATTTTAAGAAGGCTATCATGCGTGCCTTCCAATAGTCATAGTTGGTTCCATCCAAGATGGTTGGTTCGTTCACATTCCTTCCTACTTCCTTGTCCATTATACCAGAAAGGATATCTCCCTGAAGCTCATCCAAAACAGAATAGGGTGACCTGCTCTGATGTCAATTGAAATTCTGGCACACGGATATCAGATGTCAGGACGTTGGGATCAAGGCAGCAAATAACACTTATGTAGAAAAATTAAGAGCTTGAATGCAAACAATAACATAGTCAATTGTTAACCCAATTCAGTGCAACATCACCTAAATCTGGGGAATCCAAGTCAGGAAGAAAATTCACTATAATAGTATTAGTTCAAAGCCACAACAAACGCCCACAAGTTTACAAGCTTCTCAACTAATCACTACATGTGCTAACTTCTATCGAGAAACTCCTAGATATGAGACCGCTCTCACTTTCCACCAGTCATACAACAATGACAAACTCAACAACAAAGAATAATAGAAGTCACACTTCCAATGACACAAAATCCACTATTTGCTTAAAAGTTTATGAATGATTACAACTCAAAACTCAGTCCAATTTAAGTACCTAAGAGATACATGAATGACTCACAAATGTACAAGCAACACAATCTAACTTAGATGTCAAAAGACATAAGAGAGGATCACAAATAACAAATAACACAAAGAACAAAACTCTTTAAACACTAAATACTATTTCTTTCAATACACGACTTCACCACTTTATTAGGTTTAGAACTCCTCTTTAAATAGCCTTCAGATCAACATGGGCTTGGTCTCAAAAATCGTAATAGATCCAAAATAGCAACTGCATATATTCTGCATAATCTTTTGCACAAAAATATGAACTAAATAGAAAGTTTTCTAAAAAGATCTTTTTCATGAAAAGCATGCACATCTGACATGGACAGAAACTCTAAAATATCCTTCTTTAAATTGTGATACTGTGTGAATTAAAATACTATGAAATCTCACACTTTAAAAACCAAATCATCTCAGCTCTAAATTTCTAGTATAAGATGTCTTGGCCACATGTCCCAACATCACGCTGATCTTGATGTTTGACTGATCTGTCAAGACATCTGTCTCAACATCATGTTGTAAACTTTTTTTAACAAAATTACTGTCAAACCAAAAACCACATAACTTACAATAATCAGTTACATTAAATCTATAACTGATCACAACTATTACATAATTAATTCTCTTTTGCATTGTCTTTACATTTCAATTAAATTTTAATAATAACTAGAATACATTAATAATAATAAAAATAATTTGATAAAATTATTATTATCTTTCTTTTATTTATTATGTATATCCTTAATTATACATTAATAGTTAATAAGGAGAGAGCAGTAGTTATATTGTGAATCTTTTTTAATATTAAGTCGTCCTTAGGAACAAACCTTTTTGTAGTAGTTTATAAACTTTAAATTCTAACCGCTAGTATTGTCGACATGACTCATATTACTTTTCTAAAACTGCTAGCATTTCAGCACACTTTGAATTGCAAGTATATTTGCACTAACCCTAGTATTGAGCTTATGTTGGTTGACCTGAAATAAATTCGCCACCTAACAATTTGCAAATAACTCCATCTTTTCCTAACATAGAATCGTAAACTTATTTATGTCGATAGATTGAAATCAATAATCATCCTTTATTCTCCTATTACTCCATTATGATGAAAGGAACATTTTCCAAATGTGAGAGCCATCTCTAAATATCAAATAAGTCAAAGTCTGTGCTATATAGGCACCTCTCTCAAGTTTACTTCTGTTTTGAGCCGCATACTCTCTAAATTCTATTCTTTTTACATCCTGTAACCTACTGTTCTTCTTTACAACAAAAAGGTTATTAATAGCACATGCTAATGTAACTAACTTGTCGGCCTAAAGAAATTATTCTTAGAATTCTAATTTTTCGGTTTGACGATACGTTGGAAATGTATCAAGTGATGAAATTAACATCAGATTCTAGAATTTTTTTGTCAGAGAGACAAGAAGCATATTAGAGGAGTACAATCATTTATTACAAATTAATTTGCTTCATACGTTTAAAGAACATGAGAGCATAAATCTAAGCAAGGAAATTCCTACAGTTTTTATCAAATGTTCAGTGCCTAGACAAAGAGGCGGATACAGATACAATGGATGGATGGATGGGAGACAAAACAAGAAAATAGTTTTATTTTATAGCTTTCTTATTAATTTTCCTTGACCCCACAACAACAAACAAAAATAGTTTTATTTGATAACACTTATTAATTTTTTTTTTTTTACCGAGAGTCATTTGATAAATTTAATTCAATTGGATAGACATAAATTATATAAGTTATAGTTAATAAATAAATAATTAAGAATAATAAAAATGTGTATTTTATAGAATTGGATAAATTGTTGTCGAAAATAATGTGTATGAGAGGATTATTATTTTTATTATGGTCTAAATTTTTAGAGAATGTTAATCGTCTAATTGAGCAACGTTTAAATAACTAAACGGTTGAGGAAATGAGACTTCCTATTAGACTTAATTGAATGATTCAATTCATCAAAATTCATTCAGATACAAAATTCAATCAAATAATTTATATATAATTTATGTTTAATATCAATGGATCATAATATAATTTATTAATAATTAAATACGTTAATCTATATTTAATTAATTAATAAAGTAATTAATTTAATAATCTTTCACTTGAATGATAATAATTAATTATTAAAAATATTAATTTTAATATTAGAATATCAATAATGGTCAAAACACTAAACAATCAAGAGAAAAATAAATTTCAACGTTGTAGAAATTGTATCGAATAGAAAAAACAAATCATACATGTTAAAGACTCACATTTTATGAAGAATGATAAATTTAGAGTAACATTTAAGTTAAGAGAAATATGTTATTAAAGAATGTCTCAAGCATATGAAAAATGCTAATGATAAACTACCAATAATCCAAAATATCATAAGACTTATTCAGGTGTATAAGTTTATTATTAGTGATTCTACGAATGAGTTTTAAATTAAAGGTCGTAGAATATCTGCATAGGTCCAAGAATAGTAACTACATATAGTCATACTCTATACGATAGTAATTACATTTAATCTTAAGTATTTTCATAACGCAGTATCATACTCGATAGAAGTATTGATATTATATTTGTACTTGAATATTTATGCCCCGACATATGTAAAATATTAAAAATAAAATAACATAATATTATTACATGCTAAAGGATTATTGTGCATTTTCAATATCGACCTAATCATCAAATTATGACATGTTCTTAGAGTTGTTGTATGTTTTGATGTCTTTTTATAATATGACATATTTGTTGATAAAAATAAGTGTGAGTAGTGTGCGGAAGTCCCACATTGGTTAGAAATGTTAAGAATTTAGTATTTATAAGTGGAAGAACTCACACATCTATCACCTTAAAGATTTATGTGAGTATGTGGCATGTCCCTCACAAAGATGTATTGCTCATAATGAAAGTCTCCAAAGTAAAAATTCTCCCTCGTGTTGAACCCCAGAATTAGCCTCAATAGTGGTATCGAAGCCATACTGAGTATATAGTGCTCACTTATAAAGTGAAAATTCTCCCTCGTGTCGACCCCAGAATTAGCCCCAACAATATTTTATAGTACACGCTCTAATTTTTTTAACGAGAATTGAAAGGTATTCTAATAAACAATATTGAAAATAAATTATTTAATTTTATAAAGTATTTTATGTTTTTAAAACTAATTTCTTATTTATTATCTCAAATGATAAAATCAACGATATTAAATAAGAAATATAACAATCTATAAATATTATGTCAAAAAAAAAAAATCCTAATATCGATAGTGTACTAGAATCATAATTTTCATAATCTTAAATCTTAACTACATTGAACAATAATAAATTAAATTAATAATAACATATAGACAGAAAATAACTATTATCAATATAAAATTTATTACAATTAAAATAAATTTAATTATTTTATTAAATAAAACTTATACAATTATACCTGCAATAAATGAATTACAATCATACAAATTAATAAGTATTATATTTATTTAAAATATAAATTTTTTAATAATTGTATTCATCATAGGTGATAATACAAGTAGACAAATTAAGAGTTATTAGTTAATTATTCAGAATAAAAATCTCAATATAATATGATTTCAAATATACTCATAAAATTAGATTTTTTTTATATATTTATTTGAACATATAACAATAATTTAACTTATGAAAATAAATAGAAAAAATTTTAATTTTAAAATATTTACGAAAATAAAAATATTTAATTTATCTATAATTGCATGTAAATACATTACTGTAAAAATGAATAATATTTTTTAAAAATTTCTCCTTGTATACAATTATATAATAGTCACAAGAGATTTAAAATAATAATTAAATTATGATTAATTTTAAAGATAATGTGACATTCGTCATTGTTTAAAGAACTATTTTGATGACTTATATGATATCACATTGTCATCTCAAATGATTCATAAATTAATAACAAATTATTTAACAAAATAAAAGGATTTAATAAAAAATTAAGGATGATATTTAATTGATAATAATTATAAAATTAAGAATAAAATATTTGATGAAAAATCAACAAAATAAGTCTAATATATTCTAGCAATCATAACACTTAATAAAGTAATTAGCATAAGTGTTATTACAACTTAAATGTATTTTCATTAAAAAAAAAATTAGGCTCAATTCTTTCAAAAATATACATTTTAAATTAATATGCAATTTTTATACAAATTAATCACTAAATATGTGAAGAGTCTATTAAATCAAAAGTATGAATTAAGAATCAATCAAATATTAAATGCGAACAATATAAATATAAAGGCAGCCAACATTTTGATTGAAAAGAACAAGTTGTGTGACTTTATACTTTAGAACTCAAATAAGACAATTATAATTTTTATTAGTTTTTATGTATTATGAGTATGATTTATTATTATATTATGAGTTTTATAAACATTTATAATATTTTTTTAGTTAAAAAATATTGATAATTTTTTAGCCCTCCCCAAAATTAGTGTTTGGATTTGCCACTAAATAAAAATAAATTAAAATTCTCTCGAATATTACATCTACTAATTAATACATTTCTTTATAATTAAACGCACTCTTAAGACTTTACGTTTAGGGTTCCACTTTCATCTTTTAATTTTTAAACACTTGACACTTTAATCATTTCTTTTAATTTTTCATTTTTCATATATAACATTACGTTTTGGTGATTAAAAGACTTTTTAGTCGGCACATGAATTACACTATACTAAAAATTCAAGCATAACCATAAAAGTAGTATCAAATAAATAATACAATAATTCAGAAAGGAATTTCGCAAAGAAATACGAATTGTTTATTATGGGGAAGGGGTGCTTCGGGAGTTAGTGGGGCTTTGAAGAGCTGTGAGGGACACTAGATTCTATATTGATTTACTATTATTTTTGTTTGAGAATTTGAAGAGGAAGTGACATGAGTATTTTGAAAAGAAATAAAAATAAAGTGAAAAATTAGAGATTTTAAAATAGACGATTTTTAAAAGATTTATTTTTTTAACACAATTTTATTATTTGGAGAATTAAAAAATTACATTAAATAGAGATTTTGGGAAGTTTTAAAAGAGTTAGATAAACTCTATAAATCAATTTATGTTGTTATGATAATATAAATAGTAAAAATATATAAATAATATATAATTCCTCTATTAAAAAAAATAAGTGTCACGCTTATTATTTTAGGCATATTAAGTAATTCTGTCAAAATGTTAAGTATTTTCTGTTGAAATAGTTACTGTGAAAAGAGAATTTTTTTTAAAGGAAAACTGCAATATATAGATTTAAATCGTCTTGTAAATATAGGTAACCAAAACACAATTATTAGTTGCATTATTCGATTTTGTCGAATACTTGTTTACAAATTTCGACACATATGTTGTTTTCGAATCTGTCGAATATGTCTTATTTCTACATAGCTTACTTCGACTATGTTGTCTATAACAACTATGTCGAATACAAATTTACTACTAAAACACTGACACTATAAGAAATATTGCAGTTTCCCAAGTGATATTAACGTCACTAACATAAAAACCACTTCACTAACAGAATTTGCGACGTGGATAAAACACGCCGGTAATGCAATGGTGGGAACTTTTTCCCACGTGGTAAACACGTCACAAAGTTGTGACATATTATTACCCATGTGATATCCACGTCACAAAGTTGTGACCTTGTTTTCACGTGGGAAACCACATTGAATTAATATTCTTCCCATGTGATTCCCACGTCACTAATTAGTGACATGGGATTCACTTCACTATTAAATTTAATTATAAAAAAAATATATATATTAACTGAAAGCTACTATAAAATTAAAATAAAAATTAAATATTAAATATAAATTTAAAATTAAAATAATTTTTAATTAAAATAATATACATTTAAAATATATAAATATTTAGTTACATGAAATTCACGTCACAAATACAAATAATAATAATAATAATAAAAGTTGTGACGTAATATTCACGTCACAAATAAAAATACTAATAAAAAAAATTATTCTTCGCCACTAAATAATTCATCTTCGTTTTGGTCATCATCTCCAGGAGAATAATTCGATCTCGAGGCAAAATATTTTCGCATTTGTGCCTCCATGTTTGATTGCCGCTTCCTCATTTCCTCTATTTCAGCATTTTGTCTATTTCTCATATCATCCATTTCGGCCTTTAGGGCCGCCTCACGTGTCTCCGCCTCTCGTCTCGCCTCAGCTAGAGCTAACTGTCTCACTGTTGCCAACATTTCTGGTGTCAATTCTGCCGAACACGATCCTCCTTCCCCATCATCGAGTCTTTGAAATATTTTCTAATAAAATCTATTTTATAATAAAATCTGTTTTTCTATATTCACTAAAATATTTTTTATTTTACTAAAATAATAAAGTAATATATATTCACTAATATTTTTTATAATAAAATTTGTTTTATATTATACCAAATATTTTTCTGTAAAAGCTATGTTGTGAATCGAATACCTTTAAACAAAGTATAAACGGTTTCTTAATGATCAAGAAACACACAAGGTTAGGGTTAACAAAGAAAACAAGGTAAAACAACAAGGAACAACAAGGATTGGTTATTAAACTGCTATTCTTTCCTTTCTCTTAGAACAAGATTACAAGTATACAAGAATAACAAAATAACCTCTCTCCCTTGAAATTAGGATTTTATCTTCCTATTTTTCCTTATGCCAAGATTGAGAAACTAGCATCCTATTTATAATAAAATAACACATGCTAACAACCCTAGCAATATTTACTCATGCTAACAACCTTAGCAATATTTACTCATGCTAACAACCTTAGCAATATTTACTCATGCTAACAACCTTAGCAATATTTACTCATGCATGTTAGAACAAACTTCGACTACAACACGCATTACTTGCGAACAGACTTCGACCACACTAGAGTTCGATCCAATGTCTCACAAATCTCCACCTTGGATCTAACTCTATAACATCAAGAAACTAGCTTTCTTCATGCAGATTTATTAACTGTATACAGTGGAAAAACTTGCAACTGGGCAATGTCTTGGTGATCATATCAGCAGCATTATGATCTGTCGAAACTTTCAGCACTTGGACTTCTCCACGCTCGATTACCCCTCTAATGAAATGCAGCCTCACATCAATGTGTTTGGTTCGCTCATGATAGGCTGAATTCTTCGACAGATGTATTGCACTCTGACTATCACATTTAACAGTGATAACTCGACCTTGAAGTTTTAGCTCCTTTGCAAAACCTTCAAGCCACATTGCTTCCTTCACAGCTTCAGTTAGAGCAATATACTCCGCTTCAGTGGTTGATAAGGCAACGACCTTCTGAAGTGTTGCTTTCCAACTGATTGTTGTCCCAAACATAGTGAACACATATCCGGAGATAGATTTTCTAGAATCCATACAACCTGCATAATCAGAGTCGACATATCCTTCGATTACTGCTTTACTATCTTCACCCAAGGCTCCACCATAAATTAGGACTCTATTCAGAGACCCATTTATGTACCTTAAAATCCACTTCAATGATTGCCAGTGAGCCTTTCCAGGATTCGCCATGTACCTGCTTACAAGACTTACTGCATATGCTATGTCGGGTCTAGTACAGACCATAGCATACATCAAAGACCAATTTGTCTTCTTTTGATTCCTCATAACTTCCTTATAGTCTCTAGGTTCTTCGTCTAGAACCTCACTTGCAGAGATTAAGGCATAAGCTATAAGATCTGCATACCCAAGTCTCTGAGGTGGCTTGATGACTCTCCTCGACCTGTCTCTTGCTAGCATGTAGTCATTATCAGTCTCCTCATCTTCGACAACATCTTCTGTGTCTTCCTCGACTTCATCTGGGGTAAGCAATTCAGCATCAACATGCTCCACCTCAACAGGAATCTCTCCCTGTTCCAGCTCTTCGTCAACATCATCAGTTTTCTTGAAAGCCATCTCTGCTTCGTTGAAAACTACATCTCGACTGGTGATACACCTCCTATGACCTGGCTCTAGGCACCATAGCCTATAAGCTTTGACTCCTTCAAGGTATCCCATGAACATGCATTTCAGAGCTCTAGGTTCGACCTTGTCTTGCCTAATATGAGCATAGGCCACACAGTCAAATACTCTCGGTCTGTCGAGACTAGGTGGATGTCCCGACCAAACTTCTTCAGGTGTCTTCATTCCCAAGGCAGTCGAGGGACATCTATTTATCAGGTAAGCTGCTGTCGAAACAACTTCCGCCTAAAACACCTTCTTCAATCCATCACTAACCAACATGCACATAACCGTTTCAAGGATTGTTCGATTGAATCTCTCAGCTAAGCCATTTTGTTAAGGAGTACCTGCTACAGTCTTATGCCTTGCAATCCCAGACTCAACACAGTAACTGTTGAACGCTTTATTGCAGAATTCAAGGCCATTGTCGGTTCTCAACCTCTTAACCTTTCTGCCAGTTTGAGTTTCGACCAGAATCTTCCAACTTTTGAAATTCTCAAAAGTTTCATCCTTCGTCTTCTGAATGAATACCCATAGCTTTCTGGAATAGTCATCAACGATGGATAGAAAGTACCTTGCACCTGAGTGTGAAGGATTCCTTGCAGGCCCCCAAAGATCAGCATGAATGTAATCCAGGGATCCATGTGTTCTTTGCTTGCCTTTGTTAAACTTCGCCCTACAGGATTTACCAAATACACAAGATTCACAAAATTCCAACTTTTCAACTTTGTCACCTCCTAGCAGGTTCTGCTTCCCCAATTCGACCAGGCCTCTTTCGCTGACATGGCCCAATCTCATGTGCCTCTGTCTTCGACATAGATTTCGTGGATGCAACATTTGTCGAACCACTTACAACCCCAGCCTCAAGGGTATACAAGCCTTGTTTCTTCACGCCTCTCAAGACTTCCTTCGACCCCTTCATGACTCTTAGGATACTTTTCTCTCCTTGAAAAACATATCCTTTTCTGTTGAATTCACCAAGAGAAATCAAATTTCTCTTCAAGTCAGGTACGTACCTGACTTCAGTCAATAACCTTATTGACTCATCATGGAGCTTGAATCTCACAGATCCAATACCTGCAATTTTGCAAGATTTGTTGTTTCCTAACAACACAGATCCACCATCTTGATCACATAGCTCCTCGAACAATTCTCTGTTTGGAGTCATGTGCCAAGTGCAACCTGAATCCATAATCCACTCTTTCCTCGAGTCGCCACTTGAAACCACAAGAACATCAGATGAGTCGAAGTCATCTTGAACAATGGCTGCATTTCCATTACCTCCATGATCTTTCAGGCATTCAGGGCACACGTTTCTTATGTGACCCTCCTTCTTACAGTGATAACATCGAATACTAGATGTTTCGCCACTATAAGACTTCTGTTGACTTTTACCTTTCTTCTTGTCGAACTTACCATCCTTTCGCAAGAATTTTCCCTTAACGGCCAAACCTTCGCCCACCGTCGAAGGTTTATGCTCCTTTCGTTCGTTCAAGTCCTTAGAATACAAGGCTGATTGAACTTCTTCAAAGGTCAGGGACTCCCTTCCATACAAGAGAGTTTCTTTGAAGTGAGCATGTGTTCTGGGCAAAGCACACAGCAGCAACAGTGCTTGATCTTCATCATCGATCTTCACATCAATATTTTCAAGATCAAGAATCAGCTTGTTGAACATATCCAACTGCTCAGCCAACACTTTGTCTTCACTCATCTTGAATGAATATAAAGCTTGCTTCAGGTATAGTCGATTCACCAGAGATTTGGTCATGTACAAACTTTCAAGTTTCACCCATAATCCCGATGATGTAGTCTCCTTTGATACCTGTCGAAGAACCTTATCACCAAGGCTCAACAATATTGCGCTGTGGGCTTTCTCGATCATGCCCGTCTTTTCTTTTTCCGTTAACGCAGCGTCCATGGCTGCCTCACCCTTCAACGCTTCCAAACAACCCTGCTGAACCAATAGGGCTTTCATCTTCAAGCGCCACAGACCGAAGTCGTTCACTCCGGTGAACTTTTCAATCTCATACTTTGTTGAAGGCATCTTCTCCACGCTCACCGCACCAATTTATTGTGAATCGGATACCTTTAAACAAAGTATAAACAGTTTCTTAATGATCAAGAAACTCACAAGGGTTAGGGTTAACAAAGAAAACAAGGTAAAACAACAAGGAACAACAAGGATTGGTTATTAAACTGCTATTCTTTCCTTTCTCTTAGAACAAGATTACAAGTATACAAGAATAACAAAATAACCTCTCTCCCTTGAAATTAGGATTTTATCTTCCTATTTTTCCTTATGCCAAGATTGAGAAACTAGCATCCTATTTATAATAAAATAGCACATGCTAACAACCCTAGCAATATTTACTCATGCTAACAACCTTAGCAATATTTACTCATGCTAACAACCTTAGCAATATTTACTCATGCTAACAACCTTAGCAATATTTACTCATGCATGTTAGAACAAACTTCGACTACAACACGCATTACTTGCGAACAGACTTCGACCATACTAGAGTTCGATCCAATGTCTCACAAGCTATTTACTAAAATTGTATATCTCAAATTTAATAAAATCTGTTTTATATTATACCAAATTTTTTATAAGAAAATTTTATATAAAAATCTGAAAAAGTCTAACTTCAAAATCAACCACAACACAATACAATATCTCAAATTTAAAATCTCAAATTTACTAAAGTCTCAAAATTTCCAACAACAACAACATTACTTTAAAGCTACTAAAATCACAAATTTTCTAACCTAAATCTCAATGCTAGCTTTCAACAATAACAACATAATACACAATAAATATAAAAAATTAAAATGCATAAATACCTCTTTCAAAGCTTCCAAATAAAACTTCTTATAAATCAATTAATATTCTTAGATCTGGAAAAAAAATTAGTTAATAATAAGAAAAATATAAAATAAACTATAAAGGAAAATAGTTACAAGCATTCACCTTAAATTTTGAAGAAAAAATTAACTGAAGTATGAAGTAAGGAGCTGGAGTGGAGTTGTAGCAAGGAGGTGAACGGAGGGGAAGAAGAAAGAAAACTTCTGGAAATTATCTGATACGTTGTGTGCAAAAGAAATTCTGCAAATTTTTATATATAACAAGCCTTCCGACGTGGCCAGCATTTGGGAAATTTGCGACGTGATAAATGCTTCGCAACTTGCGACGTGGCATCTACTTCGCAAGCTTGCGACGTGATATCCAGGTCGGTACAGACCATATATTAAATTGTTAATGTTATGCCATTAATGCCAATTTTGCTTTTCAAATTTTGCGACGTGGGAAGCACTTCGTAACCTTGCGACGTGGAAGCAAGGTCGGAACATTCCCCCTATATTAAATTATTACCGTTGCTCCACTAAATGCCAACTCAACAGTATTAATGTAAGTGGGTTGCGAAGTGTTATCCATGTGGGTATTTTGTGACAGGATAATCACGTGGCAACAGAAATTTATTTTTTGAATTTTAGGTTCCCATGTGAAATACACGTCACAACAGAATTTGTCAAAAATTCAAAATTCCCCCTCTCTTAAAAATCCAAAATTTCGTTCCAGATTTTAGAGGTAAAAATTTTATTAATAAAAAATGTTTGTGACGTGATAATCAATTGGCAACGCAATTTGTTTCCCAAGTGTTTACCACGTCACTAATTCACTAGGGAAAAACAATGTTTTCTTGTAGTGTGAATTACATCTTCTAACACACCTCGTAATTCATGTTTTTTAGGCTTCTTATCCCAATGGTTCTCTTCAACTAATCAAACCTCACTTTCTTTAGGGGTTAGTGAGTATATCAGCTAGTTGTCATTGTGACTTGCAATACTCAAGTTCAAGCTTACCTTTATTTACTTGATCCCTAAGAAAATAATACCTCATTTCTATGTTCTTACTTTGACCATGATGTTAGACAATGGCGCAGATCTAGAAGGGGGTTGAATAGATCGCTTGTTTAAAACAGAGTCAGCGCTACCAAAAATTAGTTTTAAAAAATTATTTAAGGCGGAAGCGGCCGAGGAACTATATTCGTCTAAAACGAACGGTTACCGAAAAAACCGAATATGCGTAAATCCTATGGAATTCGATAAACGAGATTTGAGAATCACTACTTTAATCACACTTCAATCAGATTTTGTTCACTATAAGGTGTGACTAGTTCTAATGCCTTTAAAACATAGACAATTTGAAAAGACAGCACAATTTTTTTTAGTTCACACAATTGATCAAACACTTGGAGTGCAAGGCACTCCAAGTGAATTCTATTTTGAGAGTAGAGTGCTCAAGTTTTCTATTACAATCAATGATTGTAATTAGCTTAAAATAGTTCAGCACAACTCAAATCAGAATTTGATTGACACAATCGTTTGCACTAAAAACTCAGAATTTTAGCAATATAAACGTAAAGAAAAAGACAACGATTTGTTGAGGCAGTTCCTCCGTCGTCCTCGGTCGGGGTACGTCTGCCCTCAATTCTAACAATAGATTTAAGACCTGTATATAGATAGATATAATCTGTTGGTCAATGTTTATACAAGAAGAAAATAGAGATCAAACAATCGAACACAATTTATTGACGTAGAGCCTATTTCTTCTTGCCCCTTGATTCAAGTTGAATCAAGTCCTTCGAACGCGGTGAGTAAACCTCTGACTACAATACTCTCTTTGAACAACCCCGCGGTCTTCAAATCTATCCCGGCTAATTTCAGTCACCCACGTGTCGAACCTGAATCTTCCACTCATAAGCCTCCATTTACCGCTACTAAACCGACAGAACCTTCCGCTCTTCGATTACCTTTGCTCGGATGAATCTGTGATGGACCGATTCATGCAAAACCCCCCCAAAATCCAAGATTCTTGGAGACAAAAGCCTAACGGTTTTATTTAAGAAAAACCTTCCGATTACTCAACCCAAACCAGATTACACCAATCCTAGGCTTTGGACGTTATCACCTCAAACATGCACAATACACAACAAAAATGATTGTGTAGTTGTTGTGAAATGCAATGAAAAGGATGAAGATGATGAGAACAAATCGACACGTAACTTTCACTTTTCTTGTTTTCCTAGTTGATATGAAAGGAAAAGCATAACTCAACTTATATACCTGTCACACCCTCATTTTCACCTTTAACCTTTCATACCCTACATTCGTCATACCATACATCGTTATAGCGCATATCGAGCATGTGGGTTTACAAGTTAAGGTTTGGGTCGGTTCATTTGTTTTCCATTTCAAACAAGATAAATTGCTTATCATGGGCTATATGGAAGAAATGGTTCATCATCTAAGGTTTGATCTAAGTTGGAAAGTCTACTCATGTAGACTTCTTCAATGAGAAGTTACTTGAAAAATATTAGGACATTCAAGATCAATATTCCTAATATATATAAAGTGCAATGCCTAATTCAAGTTTTCTTCCTCCAACTTTGTTTCAAATTCTTGATCAAGGGGAAGTTCAAATTTGCAAAGCATGAGTCAAGATCACAAGTGCATAATTCAAGACCTCATCCATTTCAAATAATGGTATAAGGGAAATTCATCATTCAAAGTTCAAGATTCATGAATTCAAGACTAGAATATTACAAAGAGAAATTTCATGACATTACAAGAATGCCATTTGTTACAAAATCTCCAAGTAATGTTTAGAAATTAATCTATTTCTAATCTTCATTCAAGTTTCTAATCAAATTCATGCCAATATAAAGACAATGCATGCTTTGTCATGGGTAATTTTAATGTGATCCAAAACAGCCCCATGCAAGAAGTGACAATTTGCATTATAACACAAAACCATTACATGTCACAAGACCAAGGAAATGAACCCACAATGATGCATCTACACATGTTAAATATCAGAATTTTCAAAATGTTGTCAAAGGGTAGTAGCATGGACCACAAGGATAGCCCAAGAGCAAGTAAGTAAAGGAGAACAATGCAAAAGGGCAGCAAAATCCAGCAATAGTGCAGCAGAAAAAACAGCAATGCAGAAAAAGAAGCAAAAGCTGAAAAGCAACATGTTAGAAATGGAAAGAAAGAGGGTGCACCAAGAAAGTGGCATTGGACATTTCTAATTAAAAAATATGATGTTTTAGGAGAAGAGAAAACCCTAGTGGGCTGAGATAAGAAGAGGGGAGGGGCTGCAAACAATTGATTCATTATTCACTACACATTGAGAGAAAAAGATAGAGAGAGCAAGAAACATTGAAAACCAGAAAAATAGAGAGAAAGAAAACCAGCCAAATCAAAAGAGTTTCATAGAAACACAAGAAAAACCTTTGAGAAGAAGAACTTTCACAACATAGAGTGAAGAGTGAAGAGCACATTCAACCAAAATCAGTGGAGGTCTTGCAAGAAGAAGAACAAACTTTTTGGTATCCATTTCTTCAAACTTTTCCCTCTTTATATCTTGCATTTGTCTTTTGTTTTCTTCTTTTGAATGTTGTTGTGCTGAGTATATTGTATGAGGTCCCAAGAGGAACCAAGAAACCTCTATAAGAACCTTAAGAACGAAAAAGAACAAAGGAAAAAGTTCATTTTTTTTCACCCAGCAGGGCTGACACGGGCCGTGTCGTATGACACGGGCGGCCGTGTCTGCCCGCTGTTTGATTTTTCTTTGCGCGCGCCCCCTAGGTGTGCTAACACGGGCCGTGTCAGCCCGCTGTTTACCTCAAAAAACATTTTTCTGGGCACTTTTTGACACGGGCGGCTGTGTCAGCCCGCTGTTTTGCCTCAAAAACTCATTTTGTAGCCACTTTGTGACACGGGTCGTGTCATCCAACACGACAAGCCGTGTCAGGCCCCCTGTTTCCACATTTTTTGCTATTTTTACCTTAAAAAATGTTTTCATGTCGGCTTTTTGTGTTTTTGCCTTATTCAAGACATCTAACCCTATGTGATTGTATAGCCATTTGTATGTGGATATTGTTGGTCATTTATGACCTTTGTTGCCAAAAACCATTTCAAAAAAACAAACTCTCAATTTTATCGAGCCATTTTCAACCTTGTAAGTCGATTTCCTTGTGCATCGCCATCGACCTTGTTCGTATCGCTTCAAATATTTTTCCAAACAACAAACCTTGATCCAACATCAAGTGATACTTTTTACCTCATGAAAATCCAAAATACAATAAACATATGATTAGGGTTATACACCATGGGCTTTAAAGTGGTGGAGAAGGAATGAGAATGGAACCCTCCTACACTCATTCCGAATGTTTTTAATACAAGGCGCTCGACTTGGTTATTCGAGACATTCATCTCCATCCAAAGTCTTTTGTGTAATCTTAGTCAAAAACATTTTTTCTTCAAAAACCTAAAAGCAACACCAATTCATCAAACTATTTTCACCTTAGGGCATTAATCCGAAAACCCTTTTTTAAGGTGTAAAATCAACCAACAAACAACTATTTCACAAGCCTCCAAACTACGGAGCTCTGATTCTTCACTTCTTTTAAGTGAGGATACGTAGGCACAAGAGCCACAATCCTTGGCGAGCATTAAAATATAAAACCAACCCCTCCTTTCTTTTTAAGCAAGCACACTTTTAATAAAAACACCCATTCACGCTAAACTACCTAGAAGGTTTCCATCGAGTACGATGGATGCGAGGGGGTGCTAACACCTTCCCCTTGCATAACCAACTCCCGAACCCTAAGACTTGGTTGCGATGACCATGCTCTTCTCCCAAAGGTTTTATCGCTATTTCCCTTTCCTCCTTGGGATAAATAAAATCCGGTGGCGACTTTGTGTCATTTTTCGCGTAGCGACAGTACCAGACATAACTGACTTAATAGACATAACAAACACCCAAAATTGTTTTACAATAACTGAATTTTGACTACACAACAGCGAGCGATCGACCTATGCAGAAAGGGGGTCGACCTAAGCTTACTCGTATTCCTTATTGTGCAAAAATTAGAACCTTGCGTTGACCAGAACAGTTCATGCGTCGATGCAAAGCATGCAAATATAGACAGATACAAATGGTTACAGTATGAGTCGACTAGAGGGTCGACCCGAGCCCTCCTGAGAGTAGTTCATTAAAAACGTTATCTGTATGAGTCGACCGGAGCTATCTTTGAGTCGACTCAAAGCCCTGAAATAGGAAAAAATTCCTATTTTCATGTATCAAGACATTTTTGATGAACTCTATAACATGGTAAGCTTGACTACCTTGACCAACCTCATATGAAACATAGATTTGGCCATTTCTATATGCACAGATCATGTATATGACGGGTGTTTGACTTTGAGGGACACGACATGCAAATGTGACACGATGATACCGTCCAGAGTATTTTTCTATCAATCTCAGTTTTGACATCATTGAAACAAGTGCAGATACCTATGAGGATTTCCCTCACATACTCCCCCTTTTTGATGATAGCAAAACGATAGAGAATTGATGTATGATGCAGTATATCATCCTCCCCCTTACTTGATGCTTTCGTCTGTACACAATCTGCATGAGTAATATGTCTTCGCATATGATGTTTTTGATGTTTTCTGCTTGATATGCTTATCCCCTTTTGACAACATCAAAAAGAAAGAAACAATTTATCAATTAATTGTATAACAGTAGAGAGATAAGCAAGTTCCAGACACTCGCAACAGGTTATACATTAACAGACATTCACATACAATGTAGTTAATGAAATCACATAAATTGGATAAATAGAGCAACGCATAATAGAACAAGAAGATTTTCTATTCCAGACATGAATAATAAACATGTCTTTAAACACACATAAGTACATAAACCATTCAACAACAAAAAAAAAATTAATGTTCAGATAATGAGATAAGATGCAAAATGCAGTATGCAAGGCATCTTCAGGGTTTCCTCCCCCTAAAATGATGGCCACGTCCTCGAGAGGGATACTCCGGAGGCAGTTGTGCATCAGCTCTTTCGGTGTACTCCAAGACTGCTCTATTGAGTGTGTTGAAGCTAGTGGTAAGAGCCTTATGTTGACCTGCTGCTGTTTCAACAATCCCATCTATCCTCCTCATGACACCGGATGAAAAAGCATTAAGTTTTCGGTGTGAGCTTGAAATTGGCTCTGCAGTTAATAGAACCGCTCATCCTAGGCATTCATGAACGAATATTTCTCAAACTACATAGTCCTCATCATGTCGAGGAGTTCATCAGAATGTTGTTGCAGATCCGAGGATGGTTGAGGCTCATAGCTCCAGTTTGGAGTGTCTTGATAATCTCAATTCTATTGTGGCATGTAGTTGGCACCTAACGATGTCCATCTTGTATGTTGCCAGGCACCCCACCCTTAGTCATTCTCATGATCCAAGTGAGGTGATTGGTTTAACCACCCACTATTATATTGGTCATCAGTCTCCATAGGATGTCCACCTACCTGTTCTTCTTCGTCTTCTTCTTCTGCCTTGTTCTGGTCATCACTTTCATCTGATTCTTCTAACCAGGAGGTAGTCGCCTTGACAATGAAGCGGTAACAGCTTTCTGTTCGATCCCAAATATATCCCATCATGGTAAGATTCTTTTGACAAAACTCTTGATCTGAGGTCAGTGATTTATAAAGGATGCCTTGAACTGTAATATTGGTGTTGTTGAGAATTTCTTGGATAAAGGACCCGTATGATAGAGCGATCCCTCTACTATAATCCTTCAGCGAATAAATCCTACTTACGATGTAGTGAGGCCAACTGATTTTGATCTTTTTCTTCAAAATATAAATCAAGTGTACCTCAGCTTGATCCACGCAAGAATAGCCGCCTTTCTTTGGCCGTAGAATGTGCGCCACATTCCATTTTAATATTCTATCCACTGGTTTTAATTTTCCCGTTGTGACCGTGTTTGGAAAGAGGTTGTTTGCCAAAATATCATCAGCATATGGTTTCTTCAACGTGGAGTTCAAAGATTCTTTGAACTTGTAGCATATGATAGTACGAGCATATGTGGTCTTAATAATGGGCTCAGTGGATATCGGAGACATGTCAAACAGATTTTTCCAGACCAAGTCGTTTACACAGACCTTTGTATGTCCCAATTTTGTGTTGAACTCGAACCCTTGAAATTTACCTTGAATACCAATGTAGAAGATCCTCACGAGATCTTCATTGTACTTAATATCACATTCTAAAAAGTTGTTGAAACCTCGAGCATCAAGAAGATCAATCACTTGCGGAATGTGCATACGTCAACAACCTTTCGATAGTAAGCATGTTGCTTAACCACAGATCATTTGCTGAAATTCTTTTCATAGATTTCCGAAAACTCAAGGGGTAATAGGGATACAATAGTTACCGGTAAGTGTCCTGATGATAGACCTGCTTGAGAAGATGATGCTCTAGTAGTTCTCTTGCCAGTGATCCTTCTGGTAGACATTGTTGGTTTCTAGTGTGGAGATGAATAATTTGTGATGTAGAAAGTTACTCTTAGAGATGGAGAGAAGATAATGAACTTACCCTTTTATGTAGAGGCTAGGTTTTTAATGTGGTTTTGGGAAGAGGAGAGGAAGATAGATAGCCTTGATGTAGATTTTAATGCTCAATGAAAATGTTTAATGATGATGACTTCGAATAGGCCAAATGATTTAAATGCATTGAAAATGGTGGAAAATGAACAGTTTAGCAGAAATTTTTCAGAAATTCTGCGTGATGCGTCGATCGGAAGTGTCATGCATCGACGCGTACTGTGTGAAAACTTGCACGTTGGAAATTAGTGGGGTATGCGTCGACCGTAGGGTCTACCTGAGCATACCCACTTCTCAGGCATGAAAAATGTCACTTTTGTGAGTCGGCCGTAACCTTGTATAGGTCGACTCATGCAGACAAAAAAAGCAAAAAAAAAACTTCAAATTTGTTCAATTTAGCATACAATGATACATAAATACCAAGCCTAATCATATTTCAAACATACAAAGGGATCAAATAAGCGTAATCATGGAATACACGACAATAATAACACATAATTTGATACATTACATTGTATGAACATGGGAATTACGAGAGTTTCTAATTAAGGAAAGATATTACCTCGGCTCCAATAGTTAGTTAATGCCCTCACATATGGCTTTAAGCTTCTTCATTTGTTAGATAAAGATGAACAAAGCACATATAAATATAGATATATAGCATGCGAAAGATATTTCCTAAACACGATCTGAAATGTCTAGAACACCGAGTTCCCTCCAGATGTGAAAGAACGGCTCGGTAGCGAGTGGTTTTGCAAAGATATCCGCAAGTTGATTTTAAGTGTCAACATGCTCAAACACCATGTCGCCCTTCTCCACATGATCCCTAAGGAAGTGGTGTTGTATTTCGATATGCTTGGTGCATGAATGTAGCACAAGATTCTTGGTTAGGTTAATAGCACTTGTGTTATCACAAAAAATTGGAACATGCTCAACTTTTAGGTTAAAGTCGAGCAATTGTTGCTTAAGCCATAAGACTTGAGCGCAACAACTGCCGACTGCAATATATTCCGCTTCGGCGGTTGACAAAGCTACAAAAACCTGCTTTTTGCTATGCCAACTTACTAAAGAGTTTGAAAACAGATGACATGTGCCACTCGTACTTTTCCTATCTGATTTGCAACCCGCAAAATCAGAATCAGAAAAGCCAACCAAGGAGCAATTATTTCCCTTAGAATACCAGAGCCCATACTTTGGAGTACCCAAGAGGTATCTAAGTATGCGCTTTACTGCTTTTAAATGGGATTCTTTAGGAGATGACTAATACCTCGCGCACATACAGACACTAAACATAATGTCGGGTCTAGAAGCAGTAAGATAGAGGAGAGATCCAATTATACCTCGATACTTTTTCACCTCTAAGATAGAGTTTTCCATGTCAAACCGCTTGAGAAGCTCAAGGCAGTATTTCGTCTGGCTCACAAAGGTACCTTCCTGCAGTTGCTTGATTTGCAACCCGAGGAAATATGTAAGCTCCCCCATCATACTCATTTCAAATTCTCCCTACATTAAAGTAGAAAACTCCCTTACCAGATTCATGTTAGTTGACCCGAAAATGATATCATCAACATAAATTTGTACCAAAATTATGTGTTTTTCTTGACGTTTAATGAAGAGAGTTGTGTTAACCTTTCCTCTTGAGTACCCTTGACAAGGAAAAACTTACTTAGACGATCATACCAAGCCCTAGGGGCTTGCTTGAGTCCATACAAGGCACGTTTTAATTTGTATACATGATTAGGAAACTCATGGGATTCAAACCCCGGAGGTTGGGCAACATAAACCTCTTCATTTATATAACCATTAAGGAACACACATTTTACATTCATTTGAAATAGTTTAAAATTTTTTGCTCAAGCGAAGGCAAGTAGAAGGCATATAGCCTCGATTCGAGCAACCGATGCATAAGTCTCCTCATAGTCAATGCCTTCCTCTTAGTTATACCCCAACGCGACTAAGCGCGTCTTATTTCATGTTATTACTCTATTCTCGTCCAGTTTGTTCCTAAACACCTATCGGGTACCAATTACTCGATGGTATCGCGGAGGAGGGACAAGGTCCCAAACCTCATTTCTTTTAAACTGATTGAGTTCCTCTTGCACTGATAGGAATCAATGTTCATCGAGTAAAGCCTCTTTTGGGTTTTTAGGTTTTACTTGAGAAACAAAAGCCAAATGTAATAACTATCACACCCGAAGTTAACTACTCTTTGTAGAATCAAGATTCAAAAGCCTCTATTGTTTTGATGAAGACAACTCATATCAGCTTAGCTCGCAAGATACTATATACCCGTGCAGGTATATACACTGAAGATAAAATCTGAAGCATCTCTATTCGGAACTCTTCATAAAAAGCAAGAGGTGCAAACATATCAACAAGAATATATTATCAAGATCAAGGCAAAGTCACATTTATCAATATGGATCAAGTTTCATCTATCCAGTTTCAAGTGGTGTTGAAGATTCAAGACACGGTATAACATTGTTTACTTAGAATTATGTATGCAAGTGTTCTTTAATCTCACCTCACTACACCACTAACACAAATCATTTTAAAACTCTTTTAAAATACTCTTGGTATTTTAAATTAAGTATTTTTGGAAAAACTTTCAGTGTTAACTGATTAACCTGTGGGGTTAACTGATTAACACAAGTTAAAATTATGTTTTGGGAATTTCTTACAGTGTTAACCGATTAACCATATAGGTTAACCGATTAACACATGTGAAATTTGAATATTTTTGAACGTTGGAAAGGTGTTAACCGATTAACCTATTTGGTTAACCAATTAACACTGAAACAACAGCCAAAAATATAAATTGTTCATGGAGAATTGCATTGCTCTATGACTTTCTTACTGGCTATTTTTCTGTCCCATAATCATACCTTTTTGAAAAGGTTTTTCACTCTTATAAATTGATTTCAGTTTTCAAAATCAAATTCACCTTCAAGAAACAAATTTCAAAAATTACTCTTTGTCTTCAAGCTTTTTGAATTTTCAAAAGTGTTCAAATCAGAATTTTGAAACAAGCCATTGAAATACACTTTCACATTCTTACAGCTTGCTTTCACATAAAGAACACTTGTATAATTTCTGAGTAATCTTTGTTTCGAGAAGAAGATCAATATTTCATATTGATATACATTCAATTGTTACTTATATACAAATTTAGAATTGACTACAACTTATTCTTAGAATTATAAAAGATAAGTTTGTAGGGTTTTCCTTGTGATCCGGATTATGGATACAAGAGGTCCTTGTGTGAGATATTCATTCTCGGTAGGACTTAAATATTGTGTAAATCCAAGAAGGGTATTCTTGGTTGTTAGGATTGTCTTGTGTAGAAATCTAACATTGATAGTAAAATTCTCTTTCATGTTGAAAGGGGGGTGGAGTACTCTCGGATTGTAAGGGGAACCACTATAAATCGTTGTATCCTTTTTCCTTCTGCACTTTACTGTTTTTCATCACCTAGAAGAACTTAAAGAAGAAAATCCAAGAATCATAAAAACCGGAAAAAGTGTCTAAGAACCTAATTCACCCCCCTTTTAGGCATACATATAACTTACAATTGGCATCAGAGCAGGTTAAGTTAACCTGTTCCTATCAATTAAGTATGGCTTCCGCTAGCACCAACCCGGTTTTCAAAGACAGTGGAAGTAGTAACAAACCACCTCTGTTTTCTGGAGAATATTTCAATTTCTGGAAAATCAGAATGAAGGCGCATCTTGAAGCCCAAGGAGAAGGTATATGGTAAGCAATCGAAGAAGGACCACACAATCCAGTAAATATGGTCAATGGCGTTGGAACCGCAAAGTTGAAAAGCACGTATGACGAAGACGATAAGAAAAAGATCCTTAATGAGAAGAAAACAATCAACATACTTCAAAGCGCTCTCAGTATGGACGAGTTCTTCCGTGTATCACAGTGTAAATCGGCAAAGGAGATTTGGGACACCTTGGTGGAAACGCATGAAGGAACCACAGAAGTAAAAAGATCGAGGCTCAACACGTTGAGTCAAGAATATGAGATGTTCCGTATGCAGCCCGGTGAATCTATTGTTGCCTTACAAAAGAGATTCGTTCATCTAACAAATCACTTGATTGCTCTCGGGAAGACCTTCACCAATAATGATCTCAACCTGAAAGTCCTAAGATCCTTGACAAGAGAATGGCAACCGAAAGTGACCGCTATTTCGGAAAAGAAGAGTCTCTTAACGATGACATCTGCGTCCTTATTTGGCAAACTTCAAGAGCACGAATTGGAACTTGGAAGGCTCGAGAAGCACGAAATTCAAGAAAATAAGTCCAAAGGAATTGCCTTGAAGATTGACACAAAGGATGACAAAGACGACGAGACTTCTGAAGATGAAAATTTCATGCTTCTTGTAAAGAAGCTTGGTAAGTTTTTTAACACAAATAAAAATTCCTCTTTTCCTAAAAAGAATAAACATTTCAGGAAAAAGGATGCATCCACATCGATTCAAGAAGTCACATGTTACGAATGTGCGAAGCAAGGTCATATAAAGTCGGATTTCCCGAAACTTGCAAAGAAAGGAGGATTCAAAGGCAAGAAGGATTTCAAGAATAAGAAGGCTTATGTTGCTTGGGACGATAATGAGATAAGTTCATCATCGGAATCGAAAAACGATGAATGTGCAAATATGGCTCTTATGGCGTCACATCACTCCGATGAAGAAATTGATGTGGTTAGTAGCAATTTTTAAATTTATGACAATGATGCACAAGAAGTCATAGATGAACTTCTAAAAGAGTGCAAGACTTTGTGTAAAAGCATCTCATCCCAAAAGAAAATAATTTCATCTTTAGAAGAACAAAATATTGCTTTTGAAAAATACATTGAAAATGAAAAACAAAAATTGATGGATGAAAAACAAAGTCTTGTATGCAAAAATTGTGAATCCTTTTCTTTTCAAATTGTTCAACTTAAAAGAGTTTTAGAAAGATATGAAAAAGGTCAAATTGGCTTGGAGGAAATTCTTAGGAACCAAAGATATCCTAATGATAAAAGTGGATTAGGATATTCTAAGTTTTTCAAACCAAGCACAAATAAAACCATTTTTGTGAAAGCAAGTGAACAAGTTGTTAAAGAAAAGGCAAACATTTCTAAAACTATGCATCAAAGTCATAAAAGGAAAAGAATTGTGAAGAAAAAGAATTATGTTCCTAGATATAGAAGTCATTTTCAACCTACTTGTTTTTATTGTGGAATCAAAGGTCATACACCTAATGCTTGCTATGTGCGCAATATTGGTGTTGCTAAAGGGCATTATGTGTGGGTTGAAAAGGGTACTAACTATCAAGGACCCAAAGCCATTTGGGTAACTAACAATACTTGATTTTGTTTTGTAGGTATGCTTGAAAACAACTTCTAATCAATGGTATCTTGATAGCGGTTGTTCAAAGCATATGACGGGCGATATTAACAAATTTTCATGTCTATCATTAAAGGCCAAAGGATACGTTACTTACGGTGATGATAATAAAGGAAAGATTCTTGGAGTAGGAACTGTTGGTGCACCTCCATGTACAATCATCGAAGACGTCCTTTTTGTGGAAAGCCTTAAACATAACCTACTTAGCATAAGTCAATTGTGTGACAAAGGGTTCTGAATCAACTTCACAAAGAATGAATGTTTGATATAACATGAAGTCACCCATGACATCTTGCTAAAGGGTAAAAGATTTAATAATATTTTTATGATCTCTTTTGATGACTCATCCTTGAAGGTAAAATGTTTAATGGCGAACAACAACGAGGCGTGGCTATGGCATAAAAGGTTTGCTCACATTCACATGGAGCATTTAAACAAATTGATAAAGCATGACCTAGTTGTTGGTCTTCCGAAGATAAAGTTCATCAAGGATAAGTTATGCGATTCTTACCAAAAAGGGAAACAAACCAAGACAACTTTCAAGTCCAAGAAAGCGGTATCTACATCAAGGCAACTTCAATTGTTGCATATGGATCTTTTTGGTCCATCAAGAACGAAAAGCTTCGAAGGTAACATTTATGCTTTAGTTATTGTTGATGATTTCTCTCGATACACATGGACATTGTTTTTAGTGCAGAAAAGTGATGCTTTCAAAGCATTCAAGAAGTATGCAAAGCAAATTCAAAACGAGAAGTCACTCACCATAGCCTCCATTAGAAGCGACCATGGTGGAGAATTCCATAATTCATATTTTGAAGATTTTTACGAAGAGCATGGAATTTCTCACAACTTTTCCGCACCAAGGACTCCTCAACAAAACGATGTCGTAGAAAGGAAGAATAGGTCATTGGTGGAGCTTGCAAGAATAATGCTTAGCGACTCAAATCTTCCTAAATATTTTTGGGCGGATGCAGTTAGCACGGCTTGCTTCGTAATCAACCGTGTCAATATTCGACCAATTCTCAAGAAGACTCCGTATGAGTTGTTCAAGGGTAGGAAACCAAACATATCATTCTTTCACATATTCGGATGCAAATGTTTCATTCTCAACAACGAAAAGGACAACCTCGGTAAGTTTGATGAGAAGTCCGACGAAGGTATATTCCTTGGTTACTCCCTCTCTAGTAAAGCTTTTAGAATTTTTAATAAAAGAAATCTTACTATTGAAGAATCCATTCATGTTTCTTTTGATGAGACTAACCCCTCGAAAGAGGATAATATTATTGTGGATGATGATGATGATATAGTAGATTCTTCACAACAACAAAAGGAGACTTCAAAGGATCAATCAATACCACAAGAAGATGACACTCAAGTCATTGAAGAACATCAAGATCTTCTGAAGGAATGGAGAACTCATAGAGATCACCCGATAGATAAAGTTATTGATGATATTAGCCAAGGTGTTGCAACTTGACTAAATCTTAAGGATGCTTGTCTCAACATGGATTTTGTGTCTCAAATTGAACCAACCAAGATTGATGAAGCCTTAGGCGACGACCAATGGATTGTAGTGATGCAAGAAGAACTCAACCAATTTGAAAGGAATCAAGTTTGGAGTCTTGTACCAAGACCGGACCACAAGCACATCATAGGAACAAGATGGGTGTTCAAGAACAAACTTGACGAGAATGGGATCATAGTTTGTAATAAAGCATGATTGGTCGCACAAGGCTACAACCAAGAAGAAGGAATTGATTTTGATGAAACGTTTGCTCCGGTTAGCAAGGTTAGAAGCAATTAGATTATTACTTGCTTATGCTTGTTCAATGAATTTTCAACTTTTCCAAATGGACGTCAAAAGTGCATTTTTAAACGGATACAACAACGAAGAAGTCTATGTCAAACAACCCCCGGACTTTGAAGACTTCAAGCATCCTTCACATGTATACAAATTGAAGAAGGCTCTCTATGGTCTAAAGCAAGCACCAAGGGCATGGTATGATCGTCTCAACACTTTCCTATGTGATAAGGGCTTTGAAAAAGAAAAGGTAGACAAGACTTTATTCATTAAAAAGATAAAGGATAATACCTTACTTGTTCAAGTCTATGTGGACGACATCATCTTCGGATCAACAAACAAATATCTATGTGAAGAATTTGCTTCGGTGATGCAAGGCAAGTTTGAAATGTCTATGATGGGAAAGATTAACTATTTCCTTGGACTACAAATCAAGCAAACAAAGGATGGCATCTTCATCAACCAATCCAAGTATTGCAAGGAATTTTTGAAAAGATTCAATATGGATAGTTGCAAGGTGATGTCCACTCCTATGGGATCCGGAACGTACGTTGATCAAGATGAATCCGGTACTCCAATTGATATCACAAAGTATTGAGGTATGATCGGTTCATTATTATATTTGACGGCAAGCCGTCCTGACATTATGTTTAGCATTTGTTTGTGTGCATGCTTTCAAGCAAATTCGAAGGAATCACATTTCGCCGCCGTAAAGAGGATTATGAAGTATCTCAAAGGAACAACGAACGTCGGATTATGGTATCCAAAAGGTAGTACTTGTTCTTTAATTGGTTATTCTGACGCTGATTATGCAGGATGTAAGACCAATAGAAAAAGCACAAGTGGTACGTGTCACATTCTCGAGAATGCACTAGTGTCATGGGCATGCAAGAAGCAAGCATGTGTTGCACTTAGCACGGCCGAAGCGGAATATATTGCAGCAGGAAGTTGTTGTGCACAAATTATGTAGCTTAAGCAACAACTCCTTGATTATAGTGTAGATCTCGGTTGCATTCCTCTTTGATGCGACAACACAAATGCCATCAATATCACAAAGAACCCGGTCATGCATTCAAGGACAAAGCACATAGACATCCGACATCACTTCCTTCAAGATCACGTACTTAATGGAGATGTAGATGTTACTTTCGTGGATACACACAATCAACTCACTGACATATTCACTAAACCATTGGCTAAGGAACCTTTCTTCAAGATTCGACGAGAACTCGGGATTCTCGATGAAGGTGATATCTAACCTCTTCTTAAGTTAATGTGTGCATGTTGTATGTTTTCAAACTTGTTTGCACTCTGTTTTTTAAGCATTTTTCTAAAATTCGCGTGTGTTAATTGATTAACCTATGGGGTTAACCGATTAACACTGTTAATTTTTCAATTCTTAGTCAATTTTTTTAATGTGTTAACCGATTAACCCCCAGCGTTAATCGATTAACACTGATACTTTTTAATTCAAAAATTAAATTTTTTAATGTGTTAACTGATTAACCCCCATGGTTAACCGATTAACACTGTTAAAATTTTCAAAAATTAGAAACGAAAAATTAATTAAAATTTTTGTTAAATGTGTGTTTAATATGTTTTATGTGTGGTCAATATACTTTTTAAATATCCCACCATTATCCTTAGAACTCTTCTTCTTCTTCTTTGACTACAAGAGTTTTTGGACTTCCAACCCTAACTTAAAAACCCACTTAAAACCCTCTCACTATATTAGTATAACTTAACCTCTTCATCTCACTCAAACCCTAAAACCTTCAAAGCACCTTAAACCTTCAGATTCTCAGATTTCATCCATGGCTTCAATCAACAGAGGAAAGGGAAAATTACCAAAATACAACTCTGCATCTGATGAAGACAATACTCCATTGGAAACCACTAAGAAGCGCAAAATGAACTTCAAGGTCAGGGTACGTCATTTTTTACCGGTAAAGTACGTTAACCTCAAAGCTTTTCCAGCTTCTTTGTTTGATTTCCCAGCACTACTAAAATTTCAAAGAATTCATAAGTTTGTGTCTGATACTAGGAAATGTTACCCCGATTTGGTCAAAGCTTTTATGAATAAGCTATTTGTGTACTTGAATTCCGATGATGAGCATATTTTGGAAACTTCTGTTTGGGACTATGCATTGAAGGAAAATATGTCTGGCATTGCTGCAAAATTAGAGATACCATCCCAAGGTTGTTTTCTGAGAAAAGGGGTAAACCATGTGGATGGGCCGTGGGAAAATTACGACAAGATGGAGTACTATTATCGCATTTGCAGGTTCCCAAAAGAGTCTGTTATTACAAACCAGAGGACTGCTCGCACATGATGCTATGCGAAACATCTGACGGTTAATGATCAAATGTTTCACTATGTTATCTGTTATGTTCTAATTCTAAAAGACTCAAATCATTCTCAGATTAATGATTTGGAGATGCAACTGCTGTTTGAAATTAAGAACAAAATAAAAGTAAATTGGATTCTCACTATAATGTATCATTTGCAACAACAACTCTCTTTGTCAACAAGGCTTCCATTTGCACGATTGATTTCAAGAATACTTGAGTTAACGGAATTGGATCTCAACCGTGAACCTGCTACCAAAATGAAACCAACAACAAATGAAATCAATGAAATCACTATTGTCAAGAACACCGGAATCATCAAACACACCAACGGTATCTACAAGTACGTCGATGAAGGCTCCTCAGCTTCCAACCAATCCTATCCCATTCTAGAAGGAGGAATAATAAATGAGTTTCTCTACATAACAATGATGAACCAACACCGAGAGACCTTGAACCTTCACCGTGAAACCTCTCGAGCCATTACCTCTTTTCGTAACCTTGTGCTTAATTCTCAGCATTCAAACACGGGAAACATTGAAGAAGAGGATGAAGAAGAGGATGGTAGTGAAGAAGAGGAAGGTGAAGACGAGGATATGTCGGCTGAGGATATTTAGAAAATATTTGCTACTATGTTTTTGTTTCTAGACTATGATTCTGCTTACGTTTTAAATTCAGTTTCCTTTTCTTTTATGTACTCGTACAATGGTTTGCTTAGTTTCATTCAAGTTATGACTTTTCCTATGATAATTGTTTGTGCTTGTTGTGTTTGTTATGAATGATTGTTTGCTATTATCTTTGCATGATCCTCTTCCTTTTTGCTAATGACAAAGGGGGAGAAGGATTATGGTTCTAACATTTTCCTGTGTAGAAAAAGTGTTATCTCTCTTGTATTTAAGGGGAGATCCAACTAAGGGGGAGAAATGTTTTTAAACCAAGTATGAAGCAAGATTTTCAAAGAAATGGTTGTCATCATCAAAAAGGTGGAGATTGTAGAATCAAGATTTAAAAGCCTCTATTGTTTTGATGAAGACAACTCATATCAACTTAGCTCGCAAGATACTATATACCCGTGCGGGTATATACACTGAAGATAAAATCTGAAGCATCTCTATTCGGAACTCTTCATAAAAAGCAAGAGGTGCAAACATATCAACAAGAATATATTATCAAGATCAAGGCAAAGTCACATTTATCAATATGGATCAAGTTTCATCTATCCAGTTTCAAGTGGTGTTGAAGATTCAAAACACGGTATAACATTGTTTACTTAGAACTATATATGCAAGTGTTCTTTAATCTCACCTCACTACACCACTAACACAAATCATTTTAAAACTCTATTAAAATACTCTTGGTATTTTAAATTAAGTATTTTTGGAAAAACTTTCAGTGTTAACTGATTAACCTGTGGGGTTAACCGATTAACACAAGTTAAAATTATGTTTTTGGGAATTTCTTACAGTGTTAACCGATTAACCATATAGGTTAACCGATTAACACATGTGAAATTTGAATATTTTTGAACGTTGGAAAGGTGTTAACCGATTAACCTATTTGGTTAACCGATTAACACTGAAACAACAGCCAAAAATATAAATTGTTCATGGAGAATTGCATTGCTCTATGACTTTCTTATTGACTATTTTTCTGTCCCATAATCATACCTTTTTGAAAAGGTTTTTCACTCTTATAAATTGATTTCAGTTTTCAAAATCAAATTCACCTTCAAGAAACAAATTTCAAAAATTACTCTTTGTCTTCAACCTTTTTGAATTTTCAAAAGTGTTCAAATCAGAATTTTGAAACAAGCCATTGAAATACACTTTCACATTCTTACAGCTTGCTTTCACATAAAGAACACTTGTATAATTTTTGAGTAATCTTTGTTTCGAGAAGAAGATCAATATTTCATATTGATATACATTCAATTGTTACTTATATACAAATTCAGAATTGACTACAACTTATTCTTAGAATTATAAAAGATAAGTTTGTAGGGTTTTCCTTGTGATCCGGATTATGGATACAAGAGGTCCTTGTGTGAGATATTCATTCTCAGTAGGACTTAAATATTGTGTAAATCCAAGAAGGGTGTTCTTGGTTGTTAGGATTGTCTTGTGTAGAAATCTAACATTGATAGTAAAATTCTCTTTCATGTTGAAAGGGGGTGGAGTACTCTCGGATTGTAAGGGGAACCACTATAAATCGTTGTATCCTTTTTCCTTCTGCACTTTACTGTTTTTCATCACCTAGAAAAACTTAAAGAAGAAAATCCAAGAATCACAAAAACTGGAAAAAGTGTCTAAGAACCTAACTCACCCCCCTCTTAGACATACATATAACTTACACTGTTTTTCTTATTTCCTCATCATCCACTTTTGTTCCTTCCACTATGGAAGCCTTTAAAGCCTCTAGTTTCCTTTTGGAATCGAGAATATTTTGCTCTAAGTGAGCAAAAATTTGTTTATTTGAGGCTAGCCTTTTAAAGGCTTCTTTGGCTTCATGGTGTAAGGTATCAAAAGCAGTTTGCAATTCAGAATGAGATAATCTAGTAGAATTATCATATTTTGCATGTCGTACCTTTTTGTTTTTCTTCTTTTGATGATCAGAGAGACAAAAGTTGACTGATTCTTCTTCCTCACTAGAACTATCATACTCGGATGACTCGCTATCGATTTCCCATGCGATGTAAGCTCTTCTCGGCTTAACATGTTTCTTGTGTGACCGATTACTCTCCTTTCCTTTGTCCTTTTTCATCAAGGGACAATCCGACTTGTAATGTCCGACTTTTCCGCAATTGAAGCACGACCCTCTAGCTCTAATTCCTTTGTTGTCGTCATTCTTAGAAGATCTTGATTGTTTTCTGAAATTGACTAGATTCTTTTCAGAATGTTGAATACCATTTTTCTTGACATAGTGATTGTATCGCTTCACAAACAGTCCCATATCCTCATTCTTTTCGTCATCTTCGTCATCACTCGAATCACAATCACTCAGCTCTTTTGCATAGGACTTTGAACAAGAAGCCTTTAGAGCTATGGACTTCTTTTCTGCATTTTTTATTTTCTCCTTCTTTTCCCTTTTCTCAAATTGGTCGAGACTCAGAAGCATTTTCTCGTGTTCTTGAAGCTTTCCAAAGAGTGTTGTAAGATCCAAGGTCATAAGATGATTTGCTTGCTTTATGGCGGTTAATTTTGGTTGTCATTCCCTGGTAAGACATCTTAAGACTTTGTTAGTAGCAACATCATTGGAAACTGGCCTACCAATTGAATTTAGTCTATTGATAAGATGAGAGAATCTCTTTTGCATGTCAGCAATGGTTTCCCCTTGCTCCATGTGAAAGAGATTGAACTCTTGTGTCAAAGTATTGATTCTAGCTAGTTTGACATCATTGGTTCCCTCATGGGAAACTTGCAATGAGTCCCACATAGCCTTAGCAGTCAAACAATGGGAAACTCTATAGTATTCGTCAACTCCCAAGGAGGAGATCAGAATATTTTTAGCTTTCCAATCGTAATTATACTTTTTCTCGTCATTATCATTCCATTGTGGTTTAGGCTTAGGCACAATCCTGTTATTTTCATCAGTCATGGTTATTTCCATAGGACCGTTCAAAATAACATTTCATACCTTCCTGTCAATGGAATTTATATGCATACACATACAGTCTTTCTAGTAACTATAGTTTTCTTCATTTAAAACAGGTGCTCTATTATAAGCCCCTTTAGGTTCATTAGCCATTTTCTACTAAGTTATACTTGAAGCACGGAATCAATCGGTGCTCATAATACCACTTGTTAGACAATGACGCAATTCTAAAAGGGGTGGTAAAATAGATCACTTGTTTAAAACAGAGTCGGCGCCATCAAAAATTGGTTTTAAAAATTTTGTTTAAGGCAGAAGCGGCCGAGGAACTATATTCGTCTAAAACGAACGGTTACCAAAAAAACCGGATATGTGTAAAGCCTATGGAATTCGATAAACGAGATTTGAGAATCACTACTTTAATCACACTTCAATCAGATTTTATTCACTATAAGGTGTGACTAGTTCTAATGCCTTTAAAACATAGACAGTTTGAAAAGATAGCACAATTGTTTTTAGTTCACACAATTGATCAAACACTTGGAGTGCAAGGCACTACAAGTGAATTCTATTTTGAGAGTAGAGTTTTCAAGTTTTCTATTACAATCAATGATTATAATTAGCTTAAAAAAATAGTTTAGCACAACTCAAATCAGAATTTGATTGACACAACCGTTTTCACTAAAAACGTAGAATTTTCGCAATATAAACTTAAAGAAAAAGACAACGATTTGTTGAGGCAGTTCCCCCCGTCGTCCTCGCTCGGGGTACGTCTGCCCTCAATTCTAACAATAGAATTGAGACCTGTATATAGATAGATATAACCTGTTGGTTAATGTTTATACAAGAAGCAAATAGAGATCAAACAATCCAACACAATTTGCTGACGTAGAACCTATTTCTTCTTGCTCCTTGGTTCAAGTTGAATCAAGTCCTTCGAACGCGGTGAGTAAACCTCCGACTATGACACTCTCTTTGAACAACCCCACGGTCTTCAAATCTGGCCCGACTGATTTCAATCACCCACGTGTTGAACCCGAATATTCCACTCACAATCCTCCTTTTACCGCTACTAAACCGACAGAACCTCCCGCTCTTCGATTACCTTCGCTCGGCTGAATCTGTGATGGACCGATTCGTGCAAAAACCCCTAAAATCCAAGATTCTTGGAGGACAAAATCCTAACGATTTTATTCAAGAAAAACCTGCCGATTACTCAACCCAAACTAGATTACACCAATTCTAGGCTTTGGACGTTATCACCTCGAACATGCACAATGAACAACAAAAATAATTATGTGTAGTTGTTGTGAAATGCAATGAAGAGGATGAAGATGATGAGAATAAATCGACATGTAAATTTCACTTTTCTTATTTTCTTATTTGATATGAAAGGAAGAGCACAACTCAACTTATATACCAGACATAACTGACTTAACAGACATAACAAACACCCAAAACTGTTTACATAACTGAATTTTGACTACACAACAGCGAGCGGTCGACCTATGCAGAAAGGGGGTTGACCTGAGCTTACCCGTATTACTTATTATGCAAAAATTAGAACCTTGCATAGACCGGAACAGGTCATGCATCGACGCAAAGCATGCAAATATAGACAAATACAAATGGTCATAGTATGAGTCGACCGAAGAGTCGACGCGAGCCCTCCTGAGAGTAGTTCATTAAAAACACTATCTGTATGAGTCGATCAGAGCTATCTTTGAGTCGACTCAAAGCCCTGAAATAGGCAAAAATGCCTATTTTCATGTATCAAGACATTTTTGATGAACTATAAAACATGGTAAGTTTGACTACCTTGACCAACATCATATGAAACATAGATTTGGCCATTTCTATATGCACGAATAATGTATATGACGGGTGTTTGACTTTTGAGGGACACGACATGCAAATGTGACACGATGATACCATCCAGAGTATTTGTCTATCAATCTCAGTTTTGACATCATTGAAACAAGTGCAGATACCTATGAGGATTGCTCTCACACATGACACACAGGATGATTTTCCAGATCGATATGTGACTTATTATCGACAAACAACTTCATTTTCTTAGGTTCCATGATCTTAAGCTCTTCAAGCAACATCTCTAACCATGTTGTTTGACATAATGCATCCATGTATTCAGCTTTACAAGATGACAAAGCCACAATGCTTTGATTTCTCAAGCTCTATGAGATTCAAGAATCTCCTATCATGAATATGTAGCCTGCAATACTCTTCTTCTTATCTTTATCTCCACTAAAGTTTGAGTCGGTGTAACCATGTACTTCTGGATTTGTGCTGGTATTCTTTTGACTTAGCATTAACACACAATGATCAATTATACCTTTTATGTATCTCAACACTCTCTTGACTGCAGTGAGATGATATTCTTATGGTTTCTCCATGAATCTTCTCAACAACCCGACACTTTGACAAATACATGGTCTAATATTGCATAGATACCTTAAGGATCCAGTGATTTCCTTGTATAGTTTTGCACTTACAAACTCATCATTTATATCCTTTCTCAATTTTGCTCCAGTATCCAAAGGTGTGACAATTGCATTACAGTTACTCATCTTGAACCTTGTCAAGATATCTTGAGCATACTTTGTCTGATGCAGAAACACTCTATAAGTTGTGTCTTTAAACTCCATCTCTAAGAAATATGACAAGTTTCCTAGGTATGACATTTTAAACTCCTGCATCAGTTCTGACTTGACCCTTTCTTTTATGCTTCATATGTACATGTAATAAGCAAGTCATTCATATACAACCATATAATGACTCGACTGGGTCTGCTTGCGTTATTGACATACACTCCATGCTCTGAAGCATATTTTATGAAACTTGCCCTGATCATGAAGTTATCTATTCTCTTATTCCAAGCCCGATCATGAAGTTATCTATTCTCTTATTCCAAGCCCTTGCGGCTTGCTTGAAACCATAGAGAGCCTTCCTCAATTCGTACACCTTCTTATCCCGCCCTTTCATTTTGAATCCTCGTGATGTGGTCTAGTTGATGTATCTAGTTGATGTATCTTTCATCCTTTGTATGATGCGGTCAACACAACAATTCTGATTGTTTTCAGTCTTACAAAAGATTCATAGGCTTCGTCGAAGTCGATACTAGGTTTTTGCATAAAACCTATTGCCACCAATTTTTCCTTAAGCTTGACGATTTCACGATTTGGTCTTAGCTTCAACTTGTAGACCCATTTCACTTCAATTGGATTTTTGATTGAATTTTCTATAAGCTCCAGATCTTGTTCTTATCGGTTGCCATGAGTTCTTCTTATATGCCTGCAAACCAATTTGAATCATTCATAGCTTGATCAAAAATTAATTGGTTCTGATTCAACCACCATCATCACTTCTTTTATGAAGTCACCATCTGCATCGATTGCTTGAACTGGAAATCTCTCATATCCAGCAAGCCTTGTCGACTCAATTCTCGTTCTAGTTGATCTCCTAACATTCTGCTCAGGTGGTTCTTCATTTCGATTGGTTGTATCTTCACTTTGTTGGTCTTCTTCAAGCATGGTTGTGAATCTATCTTGCTAATGTCAAACTGACCCCTAAGTCCAATTACACCATTTGCTTTCGTCTGTAACACCCCCTTCTATACCCCAAATAAATGCATATAAAACAACTAAGCACATACAAGTTATCAGAGTAAAAAGGTTTTATAATAAGGTATAAAAGAAGAATGCCACAATTTCACCAATAAAACACTTTCACAATTTGCTCCATAAAATATGTAACATTTTCAATTTAAGCGGAAGATAAAATCATTTGATCGTTTTCAAAATATTAATCCACGTACACATAAGCTATCTAATTTAATATATATCATATCAGTTAGATTACAAAACCACATCAGCTGATACATCGCAATGTATCACAAAAGAATGACTATACTAGTCTAACTACCCGGTGTTACATATCAGAGCAGTAGACTCAAAAGAATGAAGACTATTCTTCACAAAAGGACTCCAGCATCCTAATCTGCAATGCCTCATAGAGCATTATAAAACAGCAGAAGGGTGAGAAATATAACCATAATAATCAAAGCATAAGATTATATATATATAGGTATCATATAACACATATTCACATTTCTCACCACACTTCATTCTCATAATCATAATCATATTACGTCACATCTATCAACATTATGAACATCCACAAGCACATCCCTTCATGCTTGACTTCACAATCATTCACAAGCACGTTTGTACCACAACAATATTATGCAATGTGACTCAACATATTCAATGCAACTCAATGCTATGCGGTACCGACTCTCGTTATCTTTTTTCGGTTTTCACTCTAAACCGGGTCCACCCTTCTAGACCGATAACTCTTATCATTTTTCGGTTTTTACTTTAAACCGGGTCCACCCTTCTAGACCGATAACAACCAAGCCCGTCCCCTAGGCTTCAAACCCACCCTTCTAGGTTTGGGACAAGCCACTAGTTTCCACGAAACTAACAGACATTGCCTCTTGACTGAATGATGCATGTACAATCAACCAATCACAATAAATGCACTTAATACCGTTTCCGCGTCTTAATCCCATGCATTCGAATAATTCACCCCTTCGAGAATTTCATTATGATTGCACATACAACATATATCAAACATTTATCAATGTATTCATTTCACACATCATCATATTCAACAACAATGCACACATATCACATATGTTCCCATGCATTCACACAACAATCGCATACATATATGCACTCACAATTCATTAAACGATACACATACATTCCTCATTGTATTCCCATGTATCTCTAATTATCACAACAATCAAGGTATTCACAACTCATCAATTAATACACACATAATCCTCATTATGTTCTCATGTATTTTAACCGATTACAATTAATCATTCATATCACAACTCTAGGATTCACGCCCGAAGGCTACCCACAGCACATGTTATCATAATAGTTCGCATACTCTTTCATAACATAGAAGTATAAACATATGCGAATCAACCAAACAATCCCCATTTGGATAACACAGCAAAGAAAATATATTGTCACATTCGCCTTCATTCGCCTGGCGAACCCTCGCAGCGAACCTTCGCCTGGCCTTCTCCTGGCGAACTCTCTCAGCGAACACTCGCTAGGCTTCGCCTGGCGAAACTCCCCAGCGAGCCCAAGTCAGTAGCTACTGACTTCATTCGCCACCACTCGCCAGCACCTTCGCTGGGCGAACCTTCGCTATCCAACTTCGCCTGGCGAACCCACCAGCGAAGTCCACTGGGACTTAAATATAATTATTCGCCAACATTCGCTAGGCTTCGCCTTTGCTCGCCTGGCGAGAGCCAGCGAACCTGCGCAGAACAGAACCCTATTCTGTTCCTCCTTCACCAATCCATCATCAACCCTCTCTTACACATCCAAATCAGTACAAACAACATCAATACATGTTACCCGACTATTCTACGGCATTATTGCTCAGTTTCAACCGATTAAATCCTCAATCTACCGATTATCCAACATTTGCCCTAATTGGAAAGTGATGAAAACTCTACCAAAACCCCAACCCAACATACATAACATCATGCAATGATCAAATAGAAACATTTCTCACCCTTACCTCAATTAATCGGAGCTTTGATGTTGGTTCTTGATGATTTCCACTTTTCCTCTTCTTCTCCTCTCTTTCTCTCCTTTCTTCTTCTTTCCTCTTTCTTTCCAAATGTTTTCTATCTTTCTTTTCTTTTCTTTTCTCTCTTATATATTCCTTCTTAATTTTCTATTAATTCCAGTTAATAAAAATTAATTTCCAACATTAACATAAAATCCTACTAAATTAATTAATTACTACAATTAATTCTTTAATGAAATTTGGGCTGTTACATCGTCCACCAAAGCATCACTACTGACAGGCCCGACCATGTGCAAGAGCAGCAGGCTCTACAGCACAGGGCCCTAAATTTTGGAAGGCCCCAAAATTTTAAAACGTCAAATTTTATATATATTAATATATAATTGTTTTTTTTGACGTGTCGTTTTTAATTATTATAATTGTTTTTTTTAATTTTGACCCAAAAAATATTATAAAAAGATCAAATAAATCTAAAAAAATGATATGATAAAAAACCAATATAAAAAAAAAGATTGATCAAAATCAAAATAATTTTAGTTATTTTTTTATTAATATATAATTATATTTTTTTATGTGTCACTTTTAATTATTATAATTGTATTTTTTAAATTTTGGTCCATTTTTTAAATTAGAATTGGACCTCCAATTTGATTGGGTCGACCTTGACTAATGATCACTATTAAGGGTGGGAATAGGCTAGGTTGAGTTAGCCTTTGTCAAGGAGTCTGACTTGCTAAAAAATTTAAAGTCTAAGTCTGACCTATAGCCTATCAAAGGCTTATTTTTTGGTCTGAATCTGACATTTTCGAAGATTTGATTGACCTATTAGCCTTTTTAAAAAGTCTATATCATTTGAACATTTGCAAATAAGAAATTCAACTAATGTTTAAATAGACTAGAGAATTAAAAGTACAATAAAACTAAATATTTTTCTATTGATTTATCTGAGCTTATCTAATAGCATAAAATTTGTGAGATGATTTATTTGAGAGAACTTATGAAAAGACCCTATAACTTTATTCATAGAATTTCTTTTAATAAGTTCTTAAATATAATTAAATTTTATTTTTATATTTTAATAATAAAATATAATATAAAAATAATAAATTTATTTATATTTAATAAATAGGTGAATTTATAAGATTTTTTTATAAGACCCACGACTTAACCTATTTAATTAAATAGACTTATAAAATATCTAAATATTTTTTATTTAAAAAAATACCTATTCTAATTTTGACCTACCTAGACTTCACCTAATTTAGCTGGTCTTACATATTTCCTCCTAAAATTCATTAGCTCATTTGACGAATGCAATTTGTATGCATCAATCTAATAATAACCTATGAGCATCATTTGGTGAATAATTATAGTATTTATTTCTTTATTAATATAATTATTTGTTTTTCAATTAACATACTTTTCCACTTACCACATTTTATTTATACTCCCACACCCACAATTTATTCTACTCGACGTAACAAACTTTTCTTTTCTGTTTTTTTTTTTATAATTTATTTATTTATTTATTTATTTTTTTTCTTTAACTTTTAAATTTAGAAATGATTATTAAAGTTTTTTTTTAAAAATATTTTTTCATATTTATCTATTCAAAATTAAAATTTCTATTATCTTTTTTTATTGATTATTTTCACTCTTATTTATTTATTTATATATTTATTTCTATTCACATTTTTTATCCAATCTAAATAATTAATTAATATACATCATGTAAAAATCACTTCTTTATTAATTAATTAAATTATATATTTAATATTATTTATTTATTCCCCTATATCCCATTAACTTTTCTAACTAAGTAGTAAAATATTATTTGTTTTATAATTATTTATTTTCAAACATAAAAAATTAATAATTATTCATTATTAAAAATATATAAATAAGTGTTATTTCATTCCAAAAAAAATTAAAATCTATAAATAAGTAGAATTATTCATCCCTCAAAAACCAAACATAGCCACTTTAATAAATGAAAAACTTTTCATGCTAATATACATAATATAACAAATAAAAAAAACACACACACACAAAATAGATGAAAATTTTTTGTATGTAATTAACATTATGATTAGCTTTGTATGTAATTATATTGACAGTAATTTATTTTATGTTTGACTAATTAAAATGATAATAATTAAAAATAAGTGATTAAATAATTTAAATGCTAATTTTTTACCAAACATTTGCTAAATTAATTTTTTTTTAAAATGCCAAACCAATATATTAATAAAAAGGAAGGGAAACAAAAAAGAGGGGGACACAAATCAAAACTCCTCAAGAAACTTACCGCTAGGGAAAACCAAATTTGTTAAATAAGAAAACATTCTTAACCTTAACAATTAAGTGATTATACCAATTTGTACTTTTATTCTACAAACCAATGCTAGTAAGAATGTTTGCACAAATGTTTTTTTTTCTTTATAAATGTGCATGATCGTAAGATTAAAGTTTTTTAATCTATGAATGCATTTCAACCAACGATTTATGGTAGACCAAGTGACAATTGGAGAGAACATTAACCGCAATCAAGAAATCAGTTTCAATTCAAACTTTGTTCCCGTGCTTGTTATCAACCACTTCCATGGCCATGATCTTCCTAGTGAATGTTGGAAAATTAAATGTAAATCAAATGGATCGAGTCTAGAATCGTGAACGGGTCACTTTTCTTATAGTATTTCAATTACTCTAAAATTATCTTAGAGTTTGTACGCATGAATACCCAGGATAACCTCAACCTATACTCGATTCTGCATAAGACCGATAAAAACTCAAATGCGGGGAAGATGAAATCCAAAAATTTGTGTGAAGACGATAGGTTTTTCTATTGTGTTTTTTTTAATCTAGAATGCTCAATTTATATGTCAAATTGACGTTGTTTTATAAAGTAGCGACCCTTGATGAAACACACACTTTCGACAACACTTTTGCTAAATGTTGCACTATTTCGCCTACAACAACACTTTTCAAACGTTGCATTGTTTCGCCTACAACAACAGTTTTTGAAGGTTGTATTGTTTCACATTCTGCAATACTTCACGAAGTGTTTCCTATTTCTGAATTCAAAATAAAAATTGTCTACTGCTCACTTCACAAGCGTTGCCTAATTCTAAATTAAAAAATTAATCTTCACTTCTATATTTTATTGTTATTTTGGAACACACTCAAGATTATTAATTGTTAAAAATTTACAACAATCCCTAACTTGTTCTAATAATGACAAAACTATTTCCAGAAAAAGAGAAACAAAGAATGTTAATACAATTAAGTATCTTTCGCTTTGAACTTAACCTTAGTAAGGATAACACAAAGTCTAATTGGAATGTTAGGTAACAATGCTTTGAATCGTTATCCCTAGTGATTGAACCGACATTACCTTACACCTACTCTTTAGTGGTTCTTCGCCTACATCTGTAACAGCCCAATTTTTATTAATTAATTATTTATATTAATTAAATGATTTGTGGGGATTGTTTAATTGATGGATGATTAATTAAATGAAATTGGTAGATGTTTGAGAAGAGAAATATGATGGAAAGAATAAAAGAGAAAGACTTATAAAGGAAAAATGGAAAGAAAAGAGATAAAAAGGAAACATAAGAGAAAGAATAGAGAAAGAAGGAGAAAGAGGAGAAAAGAGAAGGAGAAGAAGGAAAAGTTGGAAAAGCTCAAGAACAACTCTCAAGCATCGATTTAACCAAGGTAAGGGTGTGAAATATCATTATCTTGTCAATGTATATGATTATGTATGTTTGGGTTAGATTGTTGGATGTTTTTCTACAACTTCCATTTAGGGCAAAAGTGGATTTAATCGATAAAAAATGAGAATAAGTGGTATAATTTAGTTGAGTGAGGTTAGACTAAGGCTATGGAACTTGTTTGGTGAGAATCGGTCGGTTTTATGGAGAGTTATGAAAGTTGGACAGTGAGGGTTTTGAAGTTCGCAGACACTCGCTAGCTTGTTCGCTAGGCGAGCTGGTCGCGAGCGTTCGCTGCAGCTGTTTCCCTTGAAAATCGGAAAACAACCGCTGATCTTCCAAATCTAACTTTGGTGACTCACAGGATCGATCAGATTGATCCTAGGACATGTGCTAAAAGAATTATTTTTGGTTTTAAGAATTTATCCAAGTTCCACACTCGAATAGGGTTGGGATAAACAGAATCCTAAAAGAACATCTATTCGACTACGGGTTAATTTGAAGGTAAAATAAGGCTTCTAATAAAAGAGAAGAAAGTTTGTTGGTAAAGGTGAATTTAGTTTGAGGACGAAGAGAAAAGAATTGCGTAGGGAGAAGAGGAATAAGGTAAGGAGTAAAAAGGGTAAAGACAATAAAGGCAATAAAAGACTTTGTAAAACTTAAAGTAAAAACAAGTAAATTGCATTAAGTTTAAAAGATGGTGTGTTTACATCACGTACATTCTCTTACAATACTCGCTTTCTCTACACTCGGATACTTGGAGTAATTTCAAGAGTAATTTGTACAATAGTAAATTACAACACACTTTGGATATGTCTAAGACACTCTATTTATAGTAACAAAAAATAACCTCTAATAACTTCCACCATAATCTTCTTCCGCCACTTGTCTCAAATGCATGGATCCATTATTCATAAGGTGACACGTGTCTCCCTCCATTTTCCACAAACAAAACCGTTCCCTCCAACATTCAAATTTCAAATACTTTGACGCACCATTCGTTATCAGCAGGTGGTCGAACCCTTGGCCTCTAGGTGAGTCCTTCGACTTAGCTTCTTCCTTCTTTCGACCATTTTCTTGCATTCAAGGTATTCTCCAACCTTTTTCTTTGAACACCTTCTTTCTAGCTGAGGCGTCGAATTTAGGAGCTAACAAATTTCCCCCCAAAAATGTCTTTTCAACTTCAACCGTGGAAAAGCACATTTTTTGACAACGTCTAACCTTCGACGCCGCTTTTCCCTTGTGAGTGTCGTCTGATATTCTTTCCACCAATGTAAGCCTGAGAAGTTGAAAGGGAATGCAAGAGAAAAAGAACAAATAGCTATGAACACGCAAGCTACTGTTCCGCCGCCTTGATGCACGTTTTATGACGTCATTATCATCATGGTTATTTTCTCAGGACTCAACAAAATCGTGGGCCATCATCACCCTACCATCTTCGGGGACGTGATTTGCAACTACTACCTCTGCCATTCCACATCCAGGCATACACGTGGCCCACTAACTCTAGCCCTTCAATGATGGAAACTTTCAGTCTTCCAAT